>CAXKVW010000397.1:0-248682 GCA_964058825.1 Carex arenaria | reverse complement strand
ATATTAAAAGAAGCATATATGCATTTATTTTCATGCGCTGAGCACCTACGGAATTGAATATTCTTAAACAATATTCCACTAGCAAACAATATAATAGATATTGGACATATCTACATTGATAAACCTTCAACTTTTTAAATAAAAAAAAATAACAATTAGGAGATCATATTAGAAAATAGTAGGTAATGCCTAATCTGAGAGTAAAATTTATGCATAAAATAAGCAAAAGCAAAAGCAAAAGTAAAGCTAGAACAATATGTATGCATCAATCAATACTCAATATTAATAGTATTAATTAAATTTCCACTTGTTAGAGGAGCTTTGGCTGATGAAAAGGATACAGATATATAGTTATCTTATCTAAACGAGCACTTCACATGCATCCATAGACTTTTCCAATTCTATATTATATCTGAATCAGCACTTTACATTTTTATTGGACGGTTTCAACTTAATCACTTATAGAAGATAAGTTATTATTTGATTGATGTTTACATGCATGGTACAGTGGTTGCACATATGTGTGCTCCAAGTGCGTATAAAAGCAACCAAGCATCTAACTAGTGCGCTATATGTACATGTCCATTAACCAACACTAGCTATATATATCTATATGAGAGGCGCAATTCCACGTGGCATATATATATATATATTTGGACACCACAATATATAAGAATACCAAATATATATAACAAAGTCCGTCTAGTATGACAACAGTGTTATTTCAACTTATATAACAACAACTCCATAACTCATGGAATGGACTTCAAATGGTGAATCCAAACCGTTCAAACTGATCTACTTCATTAGTTGTGCATTTATATGCAAAATTTATAATTTTTCAAATTTATTTAGTATCAAGTCAGGTGGTCAAATGTGAGAGTTTTTAAGTAAATTTAATGCATTAATTTTTTCAATATTTTTTATCACTTGACTTAATGCTAAAATAAATCGAAAAAATAAAAATAATGCATGTAAATATATCACTCATAAAGTTAATCGGTTAGAACATTTTGAATTAGTCATTTGAAATATATCTAATAAAATTTGGAATTGATGTCATATGACACTGATATCATACTAACCGGACTCTATATAACATATAGTGTTATATAATATATATAATTAATTGATGTAACCTAAAGGGCTAAAGGTGTGGATTTATTAAGAGTTAGCCAAATTAGTATGTTTTTTGTTTGGAAATAGGCTGTGTATAGTAGCCCAAATACTATATATATGAACTCATATCAATCTAAAGAAACTTGTAACATCCCCACATCATGTATATCTATTCAATTAAACCCTTCTAATAAAATTAATATGATTTATATTAATTAGAATTTGAGAACCAAATACGAATCTATATTCTATTATCTTAATAGATTTTAGATCGAACTTGAATAATGTTTCATTTTTTTTAATATTTAAAATAACAAGCAAACATGGTTTGAATGAATATATGTAACCATTTTTATTATAAAAATAAAGGCTGACAACTCAACTTTTAATTTAATAAACTCATATGGCATTATATAATAGATGAGGGTTCAAATGCACTATTTTTTATGCTCCAATATGCTCCAATATACTCCACATTGTTTATCTCTATTTTCAAAATCTGAACAGTCGATCCGAACTGCTCAACATGATCTTCATAATAAAATATGCTTGGAGGCCAAATTTTATATTTTTTAGAACTTTTTTACTTTTTTTTTCATAGGTAAAAAATAATTGCTTTAAGGAGATTCTAGACCAGACCATCTGATAAAGTGATATTATACTTATGAAAAAAATTGTAAAAAAATTCCAAATTTTTTTTTTTTGGTCTCCAAGCATATTTTATTATGAAGATCATGTTTAAAGGTTCAGATCGGCTGCACGGACTTTGGAAACAAAGATAAACGATGTGGAGTATATTGGAATACCAAAAAAATGGTGCATTTGAACCCTCCTCTATATAATATTATTTTAATAACAAGTTAGAAAAAATATATAATGAATTACATTCATAAATATCTATCTATCTATATCTATATCTATCTATCTATCTATCTATCTATCTATATCTATCTATCTATCTATCTATCTATCTATAGAGAGAGAAGGGGGTTGGCTAATATCAAATCGAATATTGTTTCTGAGATCTCTTGCAACTAAGTTGTTTTTCAATTTTCAAAGTCTAAAAAATCGATCCAAACTGTTAGATGTGATCTTATATTAAAATATACTTGGAGACCAAATTTTATATTTTTTTTGAAATTTTTTTACTATTTATTAAGCCACTTTAAAAATCGCTGATCTAATGGTCCATACTGGATTTACTATTTGGTTAAGTCACCGTTAAATCAACGATTTTTAAAATAGCTTAATAAATAGTAAAAAAATTCAAAAAATAAAAAGTTGGTCTCCATACAGATTTTAATATAGAGATCTCATCTAACGGTTTGGATCAACTTTTTAGATTTTGAAAATTAAAAAATGACTTAATTGCACGGAACCTCAGAAGCAATCAATTTGATTTAGCCAACCCCCTCTTTCTCTCTCTCTCTATATATATATTACTACCAAAAAGTTAGAGGAAATGTTTCTATATTCTATCAATAGTATTTATTAAAACGATAATACATTCAAATTCAAATCCTACAAAATTTAATTGCGAATCAATAAAGTTGATCTCTTTAATTATACACGCGGATCTAAGTAGAGCAAAATACGGTAGCTATTAATCATGCATGGCTCCACAGCATTTTTGTCTCCAAATTCCATCTGTCTGTCCTATTGACTGTACCGGATGTATTTTGCTTTGAATTTTTATTAATAGACGATCGAGACGATCGATGTTAAGTAATTTAATTACCATTTTTTAAATTAACTAATTAAGGAATAAAAATTTAGAATTGAATGAATGATCAAATTAATTACCTGGATGACAAGGGGAATGGTGGATGTATCAACTCTGTAAAGAAGCTTTCTCCAGCTCTTGTTAGGCCTCGACCAACTCTCCACCAATTCATCCGCACCGATGCCCGCGAATGCCTCCACCATGACGGCGCCTTGGCCGTTGCAATCCACCTCCAACCTGTCAGTACCGGTATCTGTACCTGTGCTGGGGCAAAGGCGGCCAGCGAGGGGGTAGTAGTGCACCAGAAGGTCAGAGAGGGAGGCACGGAGACGGTCGATCGGGACGGCCTGGCGGAAGACGTAGAGGTACTTGATGGAGAAGCGAAGGAAGCGTTGCTCGTCAAGGTTCGACAGATAGAGCCTCTGATTCGGCGTGGGGCTGCTGGGGGGCACCAGCATCGGCTCTGTCGGGTAGTGGCAGTCCGGTATCTCTACTGATTTCTTCATGAATTATAATTCTAGATATCTAATCAAAATTATGAATGATTCTTTTTTGAATGAAGATCATGGAATATATGGAAGAGGGTGTATCTATATAATTGGTTAGAGATTATAGATCATGAATGGAATGAAAAGGTAATTAGTGGAATGGCAAGAAGCAAGGAGAATAAATCTTTGATGGTGGGTATACATAGTAACAGTTGATTACTAGCAAGAAGATCGTTTCGGAAGGTGCCTTGTATATATATACATATACATAATATACATGGTGTGTGCGCTAAGTGTGTTGGGTGCGAGGGACACAATTTTCTCTTTTTATTGAATGAAAATAAAATTGCAAGAAAGAAGATTAACTAGTTCAGTACATTAATTTTCCTATATAATGTTTTAATATAACAAAGTCATAAAAAAATTATATACAATATAATGAAATTATTATTTTTATATAAATTGTTATTGTTAATATGGTGTTTAATAGTATTATTAAGGTTTATTTGTATTTATATTGTTTATTCTAATTCCTATTATAAAACTTTTAAGTATTTAGAGAAAGGAGAGGTAACACAGTTGGTTAGAAAAAAGTTCTAGGATTGTTGTACCCAAAGGTCGAGAGTTCGATTCCCCCTCACGACTTCGTAGCCTCTGCGAAGGTTTGAAAAAAAAACTTTTAAGTATTTATATTTATAAGTTTATATTACGTTGTCGTTCCAAAACATAAAATTAATTGATATCTTCGGACTACAAATTAAATGAAAATAAATTAACTAAATATTAAACTTAATTTAGCTCAATTGAACAAAATTTAATTAATTTAACCTAAATAATTTAATAATTTAATTCTACATTAAAAAAAAATTAATAAAAATTACATAAAATTCTAATTAATACATCCATTTTAATTTAGATACTAAATTCACAGCTTCTCCTGAAATCGTCAATGCTTCTATCCTAAGTCCTAACAAGTTATTGGGCCAAAGCATTTAATCGATCCCATTAGCTTGCTCTTATGGAACCAAACCATCAATTTATTAAATAAAAAAACGATCAAATCTCTTTTCCAATAATTTGATTTTTATTTTCTAAAGAAAAGAAAAAATGTGAGGGACCTAGAAAGTGGCGAGTGTGCTGACTGGTCCACCAGAGAGGGACTCAAGGTACGTACACTTAAGTCACTAATACTATTCATCAATTAATTAATTAATATTCATGGCCTCAAAAATTAAATTAAGATGTGAGATAGTTTGGAGATGCTTATGAAAACTAAAAATACTCCTATACATGACATGAGCAGGCAGCAGAGTTGCTGCGTTTTCCCAATTTTCCCAGTGAATGATGACTTGGACGACAACAAATTAAGGAAGATTGATTGATTGCATCTCAATATGTGCAAATCTTTGAACCACCCTTTGTGCTCCCAATATATAAAGAAACATATTTTGTCGTATCATTGTCACTTCAATTGTCATATAATATTTAGTATTTAGTAATAATAAAATAAATAAATGAAATTATTTGAAATAAAATTAATTTGTTCTTGCATGTTATATATGTTCGTAATTAACAGAAAAAGATGAAAAAATAGAATTATATAATTTAATAATTTAACTTTATTTTACCTATGAAGTGCTTTGAGTTTACCTTAAACACCTTTAACACTCATTTGATGCATTTGAGCACTCAAGTCACTTCTAAGATGAGAAATTAATGAGGAAGAATGCCTCCGGTTTTGTTGGCGGAGATAACAATGGAGGAGGCTGCTTTGTGGGGACAAGCACAGTGACAAATTAATTATTCAGGTTCAATTCTGCGAGATTGAAAATTTGTGATTCAGAAATAATTCGGTATAATTCGGGAATGATTTATATTATTCGGATCAGAGATCTCAATTCTGTAAGTGAGCAAAAACAAAAAAATAATAAAAAAAATAAAATTCTGAGAAAAATTCGGGAAATTTTTTGTAAAATTCGGAAATAATTCGTAAAATTCACGAATTATTTGAGAATTATTCGGTCAAAGTTCGGTTCGGCATCACCAAAAAACCGAATAATTCGCGAATCTTACACTATAGGGACAAGTGCTGCAGAGGGGGTAAAGTATGCAACATTATGAGGGGGTTTACATGGTTTTGGGTTCAATTCACGGGGGAATTTTAGAAAACAATAAAAAAAATAAAAAGAGTACCTGATGTTTTTCATTGGTAGAAAGATCAGTACTAACCATATTAATTCAGACAAAATCAATGTTAGAATCGGTACTACTCTCACCGATCCTAACTCATTTTTTTATTTTCTCTACTAAAATATTTTTAAATAGATACATTATCTTAGAATTTAAATGTAATAGAACAATTCTATCTACTTTCTTAAAATATTTTATATTTTAATTGAGAAAATAAAAAAGACAACGGAGTTAGGATTGGTGGAATTAGTATATTGGATTTTTTTTGAATTGGTGAAATTATTACCGATCTTTTTATCAATAGAAAACAACAAGTACTCTTTCAATTTTTGTTTTCTTTTATTCTATGGAAAAAAAATTCTCCAATTCATGTATAGGGGATAGTTTCTCTAATTTGAGAATTTTTTTTAAATTTTTTCTTTTATTTTAGAATTCCAATTGTAATCACATCTATTCAATAAAATTTTGGTAATCTCTATCAAGTTTTTCAAAAGAAAAAATAATATTTGTCAAAAACACGTACTTTTGAAACACTTTTGTAGAATGAGATCTATGACATGTTGCTTAAATTCACTTTCATTTGTTATAGGCTATAGCGATTCAATTTTGTTTTATCAGGTTATACTCATTGAATTTTAACTTTTATTTCAATTAAATCAGTATTTTAATTTTTAATTAAAATTACACACAAATTATGAAATTATTCATATCTCCATGCCTGTGAACCAAATTTTAGCTGATGACAACTTTTCACAAATAGATACTACATAACTATAATAGATTGAGATTAATTATGTCTCAATAATCGTTATTTAGTACCTTGATTATATATGAATAAAGAATATGGTTAACGTCCAAAAAAAATTCAGTTCCATACTACATTTAAAGAGAGAATCTAGTGTGTGTGTGTATTTAGAGAAAGAGATATTTTGAATATGATTTGGACTTTGCACTAATTTAATATGAATATTATAATTTCTTAATCAATTTGGTTTTATTTATTGCTCTATGAGATTTTATATAATGTTGATATTAAAAAAAAATTGGAGACATAGTGTAAGATTGAACATTTTTGTTTGCTATAAAATTGAACACTTTTCATTTTCCATTTTTATATGAAAATATTAATATCTTAAAAAAATTGAGAAAAAGATTCAACATTTTTGTTTGTTATAAAATTGAACACTTTTCATTTTTCTATTTTTAAATGAAAATATTAAGATCTTAAAAAAAATTGAGAACATATTGTAAGATTGAATATTTTTGTTTGCTATAAAATTAAAAAAATTTAGATTAAAATATTAAGATTCTAAAAAAAAAAAATACTGCAGCAGTACCAGACCAGGTGGGGCGGTCTGCTAAAAATAAATCTGAATAATAATAATAATAAAAACTGTAGAAGTACCAGACCGACCCACAGTGGGACGGTTTAGTTATTTTTATTAATTATTTTTTATGGTTATAAAAAAAAAATCTCGGACATAATAATCCCCTCTATAATGGAGAAAATCAATACCGAATCAAGATAGAACCTAAATATTTCATATATTTTCTATTATATATCTCCCTCCTAAACACAACTTTGAAGTTAGTTTTAGACATTCTATAATTTTGTTTCCTCTCGCTCTTAATTTCTTCTCTCTCATTTAACTTTTCATCTTTTATTGTATAAGTTTACATTTGAAACGAAAGTTAACAGGGACTATATATCACCTGTACATTCAAAGAGACGAGTACATCAACAATTGATTGGCTTAAATTTAGCAATCTTGATGCGTGATCAAATTAAATAAATAGCAAACAATTTGATATGTAGTAGGTCTTTTATATCCCAAAATTATTTTTGTGACACCCGCATAAATTCGAATTAAATAAATAACATCCGGACTCAGAAATCTTAAAAAATGATACTCTCGCACAAGGGATTGGCGCACCAACCAATTCAGGCTCGCACAAGGATTTGGCGCACCACTTGTTGCGTGAATTGACGTGGCGCATCAGATTCACACAACCCTTTGGCGCACCAAGCTGATTCGCACAACCATTTGGCTCACCAATAGGTGTGCACGGAAATTGACATAGTTGCACGGATTTTATTGTACTTAGCACGGATCTTGATGCAATCTAATGGTCCTTAATTGTGAGGCTATATATAGAGAGAGAGAGTTGGGCTAGGTACTTCGCGAAGTAAAACGAGTGTTTTACTTCGCGTCTATATCTTCAATTTCAAAGTTCAAAACATCGATCCGAACCGTTCAAATTGATCTTAAAATTAAATTGTGCTTGGAAACCAAATTTTACAATTTTTAGAAATTTCTTACTATTTTTTTGGAATTTTTTAAAATCACTGTTTTTCAAAAAATCGTGGACCATCAAAATCAATGATTTTAAAAAATCCAAAAAAATAGTAAAAAGTTTCTAAAGATTGTAAAATTTTGTCTCCAAACATAATTTAATATAGAGATCAACTTGAACGGTTTGGATCGGCATTTTGAACTTTGAAATTGATGATATAAACGCGAAGTAAAACACTCGTTTTACTTCGCGAAGTACCGTAGCCCAACTATATATATATGAGTGGGGTTAAAATGCACCATTGGTTTTGTGCCCCAACCATACCCCATGTATTTATCTTTGTTTTTGAAGTTCAAACAGTCGATCCGAACCACTCAACATGATCTCCATATTAAAATATGCTTAGAGACCAAATTTTATATTTTTTGAATTTTTTTTACTATTTATTTAGATAGTTACCAAATCACTGCTTCTAGACCATCCAAAAACAGTGATTTTGTAACTATCTAAAAAAATAATAAAAAAATTCAAAAAAAATATGAAATTTGGTCTATAAACACATTTTAATATGGATATCATGTTGAGCGATTCAGATCGACTATTTGAACTTTGGAAATAGTGATATGAGTGCGAATTAAAACACCCCCTTTAATTCGCAATGCACAATAGCCTTACTATATATATATATATATATATATATATATATATATATATAGTAGAACTAGGGTGCTCCTAAGTTCACCCAACCTCTTGTGAACTTGACTCTAAAATATATCGAATCGACTTTCAATGATGAATCCAAACCGTTGAAACCCTTCTACCTAATGAGTGATGCGTCTACATGTGAAAATTTTAAAGTTTCAAATTAATTTAATATAGAGTCAAGTAGTCAAAGGAGTCCAAATAATGAATGCATTAAAATTAATTTATAAACCTTAAACTTTTGACCACTTGACTCTATATTAAATTAATTTGAAACTTTAAAATTTTCACATGTAGACGCATCACTCATTAGGTAGAAGGGTTTCAACGGTTTGGATTCATCGTTTAAAGTTTATTCGATATATTTTAGAGTCAAGTTCACAAGAGGTTGGGTGAACTTAGGAGCACCCTAGTTCTACTATATATATATAGTAAGGCTATTGTGCATTGCGAATTAAAGTGAGTGTTTTAATTCGCGCTCATATCGCTATTTCCAAAGTTCAAATAGCCGATCCAAACAGCTCAACATGTTCTCCATATTGAAATGTGCTTGGAGACCAAATTTTACATTGTTTGGAATTTTTTTACTATTTATTAAGCCACTTTGAAAATCGCTGATCCAATGGTGGCTTAATCCAACAGTGAAACCGTTGGATCAGCGATTTTCAAAGTGGCTTAATAAATAGTAAAAAATTCCCAAAAATGTAAAATGTGGTCTCCAAGCACATTTCAATATGGAGAACATGTTGAGCGGTTCGGATCGACTATTTGAACTTTGAAAATAGCGATATGAGCGCGAATTAAAGCACCCCCTTTAATTCGCAATGCATAATAGCCTTACTATATATATATATATATATATATAGAGAGAGAGAGAGAGAGAGAGAGAGAGAGGTTGGCAAATATCAAATCAGTTGTTCATGAGTCCCGTGCAACCAAGTCGTTTTTCAATTTTCAAAGTCCAAATCGTCGATCTAAACTGTTAGATGTGTTCTATGTATTAAAATGTGCTTCGAGACCAAATTTTACATTTTTTGAAATTTTTTTACTATTTATTAAGTTCCTTTGAAAAACGCTGATCCAACGGTGGCTTAACAAAACAGTTAAATTAGAAGCCACCCTTGGATCAGCAATTTTCAAAGTGACTTAATAAATAGTAAAAAAAATTCAAAAAATGTAAAATTTGGTCTCCAAGCACATTTAATATAGAGAACACATCTAACAATTTAGATCGACGATTTGAACTTCGAAAATTGAAAAACAATTTGGTTGCACGGGACCTCAGGAACAACTGATTTGATATTAGCCAACCTCTCTTTCTCTCTCTCTCTATATATATATATATATTCATTGGAATGTATAAAGTCAAAGAGTGCGGCTGACCAATAGGTGCGCACGAAAATTGACATAGTTGCATGGATTTTATTATACTTAGCACGGATCGTGATGCAATCGAATGGTCCTGAATTGTGATCATATATATATATATATCTTCATTGGAATGCGTAAAGTCAAAGAATGCGGCTGACCAATAGTTGCGCACGGAAATTGACATACTTGCACGGATCTTGATGCAATCGAATGGTCCTTACAAGTGCTAAATTAAAGTCAAAGATTGCGCCTGAGATATGTGACTCAAATTTGAAATTGTGCGAACCAGCTTGGTGCACCAAAGGGTTGTGCGATCCTAGTACGCCACGCCAATTCACGCGCCAAGTGGTGCGCCAAACCCTTGTGCGAACCTGGATTGGTTGGTGCGTCAAACCCTTATGCGGGAATGTCATTTTTTGAGATTTCTGAATCCGAGTGTCACAAAAAAAAAATTCGGTTTTATATGTCAAATATGCATCATCAAATTTATTGGGGCGGATAATGGTAAGATCATATTTATATTTTTTTTATTTTTTCAAATACAAATGCGAAAACGGATATCAGATGAATACGGATATGGATCAAATATGTATTAAATAATATAAAAATTATTAAAATATAGTAAAGTTCATAATATTTATCTAATTATAATGGTGAATTACATAGTTTTTTCATAATATATATTAAATTGAAAAGACGACCAGAAACCTTTATGTTTCTTCATATCTGTCATATTAAATTACTATATATGGTATACATTTACTATTTGGATATGGTAATTCAAAATTAAAGCCATATCAGTAGGCGGATACGGATTGGATAGTGGTAAAATCATATTTGTATCCGTTTTTATTTTTCGAATACGAATACGGATCGGATATTAAACGGATACATGCAGATTCAGATCGGATACTGGATATCCGTAAATATATACATAAATATTTTCATAATATATATTAAACTATATGGTATATATCTACTATTCGGATATGGTTAATTAAAATTTAAAACCATATCCGTATCCGTATCCGCACGGATATTTGGATATCAGATATCCGTATCAAATTTTCAGATACATATCCGGATACGGTCGGATATTATCCGATCCGTTTGCACCCCTACATATTAGTTTCCTTATCCACATAAATATTCAAATATCGGATATTCACATCTATTTTTTTCGAATACATATAGAATACGGATAAGATATTATCCATACTATTTTCACCCCCAGTCATACACCATGATTTTATATTGTTTTATGCATTATCTCATTGAAATTTGTGTGTCTTATTTTCATCAGATGGTACGGATTGATAGATGGCTTAGTTGATCTTGATCTTGATCAGTGATGGTGATGATTGATATTGGGACTCAATTATTGTGGCGTAGCTTTTGTTCCTATTGGAATGTTTTGGCACATTATTCAAAATCAACAAACTTTCAAACAAGCAATCATACATGAAACCCCCCAAATATTCCCAGTTGAGATCTATTAAAGATCCAAACATGGCCAAACACAATTTTCAAACTTTAAACTATTCCGTCATAACCACAGACTAAAAAAGGGGTACAAAAGGTACCAAATTATTTATTATACCTGTTCTACTACATTTGATTGACCTTCCCTTTCCCTCTTTTACCAAGTGCCACTGCATTTACCTTTTGCTCTATCAAATTTTCTAATTATATCTGCTTGTATTTTTATTTATAACATTTTATAATGAAAATGATTCATGCACACCCCAAACCCCCCCCCCCCCCCCCCCCCCCCCCCCCCCGAATTCGCATCCTCTTAAAACTTTGCATGACTTTTTGGAATATCTCAATCGTTCAAATATATTCTGCACGAATCTCAAAGCTAAAACAATACTGGCCCCCTATGGTTCACCAAATAGGCACCGGCCACGTCGGTCACGCAAAAATTGAGATATCTTAGAGGATATGCACCCTATCCCCCCCCCCCCCCCCCCCCCCCCCCAAAATAAGCTCTAGAAATCTTTAATACGTAAAAGAACAAATAATGTTTATTTTTGCTGGGGGGTCCCTTTTTCATGTTCATGGTGTGAGGAATTCGTACTTCTGCATATATTTGAATATTTAAGGAAACAATTACAATCTGGCAACCCCTGCCAAGGATTTTTCAAAAAATAATGTTTAAGGAAACAAATTGCACTTAAAAAAGAGAAGGCTTACTAAAAGGGAGGGCGACAGATCATGGTGGTGTACACCAACGGATTGTTATCATGTTTGACCGTTGAAGGATTTAATTTTAAAAAAATGAAAAGATGCTCAAAATATGTATCGTATTATGCGGGAATTGAGGAACAATGGATGGTTTGTATAGGAGAATAAATGTTATGGTTTTTAATTGAATGTGCACACTTTATTCTGCACCACTAATTAATAAATTGAAAGATTTCCTGCCGCAATTGGATTATTTTAATTAATTAATCATGGCACAATATTTTCTTCTTTTTTGACTTGTCATCTCATATACTATGTATAGTATCACAAATTCACAATGCATATATACCTCCTAATGCAATAATTAATGAATGGCCTCAGCAAGAAAATTATACCAAGCAAATGTTCCGAAATTATGCAAGAACAATTTGACCAACTTTTTAAGATGGAATCCAATTTAATTTGAGAATGCATTATGTAAGCATATGCACAAATAGGATCTTCACATAAATTAATTAGTAGTGCAAAAGTATGACGTTAAGAGGAGAGACATTTTAGTTGAATCTAACAACTAATTTAATGTATTTACCAAAAATAAAGAGAATTATTCCATGCCGTTGAATTGGTGTGGGTTAGCTCATCTTCAAAAGGATTTGATGGGATCACCAACTCAGCCATCGATCTCATCCATCCATCTGATGCACATAGATGCGTTTTCAATTATTAGCAGAACTTGGGTGTGATGTGCTTACTAAGAGAAGTTGGTGAGCGCATCTCCAAAAAACTATCGGATTGATTTCGAACTATGAATTTAAATCGTTGAAATCTATGTACTTCGTGAATGATGCATGTACATGCAAAAATTTTAAAGTTTCGAATTCGTTTAGCACATGATCAAGCGGTCAAAACAATGGACATTTTATAAGTTAATTTTTAAATTGTTTTATATATTCATTTTTCGTTATTATTTTGACCGCTTGATCATGTACTAAACGAATTTGAAACTTCAAATTTTTTTCATATACATGCATCACTCACGAAGTACATAAATTTTAATAGTTTGGATTCATACTTCGAAGTCAATCCGATAGATTTTTGAAGGTGTGCTCACCAACCACTATTGGTGAGCACATCACACCATAGTTTTGTTCTTCAATTATTATTACTTCCATTGAATGCTAATTAATAATGGCTAGTATATCATTAATTTGTGGTTTTGCTCCAGAAAAAAATCTTCACGAACCAATAAACCACTGCAATATTTGAAAGAAAAAAAAAATAGATGAGCATGAAATCATTGTATTCATGCATGAGATCTTGCTGGTGATTTACTTTCTATTTTTAGTAGACTGTTATATATCCATCTCCTGACTCCTCAAATAATTAAATGAGGTTCATGTATGGTTGTAAATGCAACGAACACAGAAACCGATAGTGTAATGTAAAATCATATTCGGAAAGCACTATATATATTGAGTGAATATATACGCGTATTAAATATATGTCAAAATTTTCAATTGAAACTATCACTTAAACAAACACATATATGAAACTAATTAAAAAACCAGTCCTTGGTCTAGTAACAAAAGCAAAACTCTCTAAATTAGAGGTCGCATGTTCGAAACACGGAAGAAATAATTATTTGTAAATATTAAATAGTTGGGTGGTTTGACCTTTAACTTTTTTTAATGCTCCATTATTTCCATGTCCTAATCATATTTCACGTCATTATCTCTCATTTCAAAGTTCAAACAGACGATCTGAATGCTCAACATGATGTCCACATTAAAATGTACTTGGAGACCAAATTTTATATATTTTTTTTTAATTTTTTTTACTATTTTTTATGATAGGTACAAAATATCTATTTTTCCAAAAATTTGGAACCATCTAAAAACAGTGATTTTGTACATATCTTAAAAAATAGTAAAAAAATTCAAAAAAAATATAAAATTTAGTCTCCAAGCATAATTTAATGTGAATATCATGTTAAGTGGTTCAAATCGCCTGCTTGGACTTTGAAATATGACATAATATTGTGGGATATGATTGGAGCATGAAACAATAGGGCATTTGAGCCCTCAAATAAAAATTATAAACTACAAATTTTGTAATGATGCTGCATATATCATTTGAATATTCATAATAACAAAAAAATATATATAAAACATAAGAGTACTTCACAAAAAAATATATATAATTTGAGTTTAATAACACGAATTAAAATAAATTCGGATAGGCACATTCTTTTTAAAGGACACATTTAAGTTCTTGAATAATAGTAACAATTTAAGAGCAGGATTAAAATGTCTTATTGATTGCTCCATCATGCTTCAACATCGTATCTTAATTTTTAGAGTTTAAACAGTCAATCCGAACCGCTCAATATGATCTTCATATTAAAATGTGCTTGGATACAAAATTTTATATTTTTTGAATTTGTTTTGCTATTTTTTAAGATAGGTATAAAATAATTGTTTTTAGAAGATTATGGACCATTCAAAAATATTGATTTTGTACCTCTCCAAACAATTAGTAAAAAAGTTCCAAATATAAAATATGTTACCCAAGCATATTTTAACATGAAGATCATGTTGAATAGTTCGGATCAATTATTTAAACTTTCAAAATAGAGATAATGATATTGGGATATGATGGGGCACAAAACCTATGAAGTATTTTAACCCTACTCTCAATTTAATTATAAAAAAAAAGATATTATTAAGAAAGTTATAGTAATTTACTAATATTAGTAGAGATGCAAACATGTTTATTTTTTCTTTTTCATATTCAAACATAATTATAAATACCAAATTTTACTATATTAAATTTTTGTATTGTTTTTTTCGGATTTATTAAAGATGACCATATATCAGACATGCATTTATATATTTTATCATCTTTGAAAAATATAAAAGTTGTTAAAAAAATTTATGGAAAATGATAAAATTTGGTCTATATGAGGAGGGTTCAAATGCTTCCATTTTTTGTGCTTCCATTGTGTCTCCATTTTTAAAAACTTTAATAGCTCAAATCTAAAACTTAACAGTCTAAATAAAACCGTTTGATGTGATCTATGTTATTTTTTCTATGTGCTCATAAAAAACTATCACATTTCAATTTTGTTTATATGTGAATCAATAATTTGAAAAATCAACATCTCTAAATTATCCACATTAGTATATTTTTTACAAGCTCTTGATGATGATTAAAATAAAGTTGGAATGTCATAATTTTTTACATGTACATAGATAAAATGATGTAGATCATATCCAACAATTTTATTTTAACTTTTAAGTTTTATATTTTGAGTTATTTAAGTTTTTTTAAAATAAAAACATAATGAAAGTACAAAAAATAGAGACATTTGAACCCTCCTCATTTTTATATATTTAGCGACCTAGATCAATCAATATAAACATAAAAAAAAAATATATTATTTGATATGTTAGCATATCGTTCTATATACAAAATTGGCGGCTGTTACCTATGTATAATTTCTCAGTGACAATAGTATATCAGACTTTCACCAATTGCATCTAAAAAGTCTAAAAGGAAGTCTGCATCTGGAAAAGTATCCTTTGCGGAGCTTTAAGGTGTGGAGTTCTACAGAGCTGATCGGACGGCTCAGATTTACTCTAAGCCGGTAGTCTAAAAGGAAGTCTGCATCTGGAAAAGTATCCTTTGCGGAGCTTTAAGGTGTGGAGTTCTACAGAGCTGATCAAACGGCTCATATTTACTCTGAACCGGTGATTACTCAGAATGATGGAGGAACTAGTACTAATTTTGCTTTGAGATTCATGTCAAAATCTGATTTGGTCCGTTCAATTAAAACGAACTGACCAGATTACAAGCTCTGCAGAGAATACCATTTCGTTTGCGTCTCGTCAGTCGTCATGATGGATTCCTTTGTTTGATGGGTCTAGGGTTTAGGGTTAAAATTGGCGGCTGGCGGTGGTGCTGCTTTTGTGATGCGTTTTGTAATAAAAAATAAAGAAAGCACATTTAAACAACGAAAATACAATAACCGAAGAATTATTGATTGGATTCTTGCTCTTTTTTCTTTTCCTTGAAGTGATAATTATGAATGATAAATAACAACACAGAATGCAAAAAAGGGCTGTTTTGAAGTGGGCTTATTGGGCCGAAACAATACTACTTTAGACCAAACAACAATTTTTTTTTTCTTTTAAGATAAGGACCAAAGAAGAATTAAGTCAGATCAATTGTTTTGGATGGGCCTTGCGCATTACAAATGCTATTGATTTAGTTGCTTAATTAGTTTGAGATTTTTTTTTTTTTTTGGGGGGGGGGGGGGGGGGGGGTGGTTTCTGGAATGACAAGTATATATATTTATTGTCAATTTGTCATCAATTGTATGTAAAAGTACTTGTTTGCTCCATGTATGACTTGTTGACTTTTATTAGTTAAGACATTGTAATATTTAATTTTGCACCTTCTTTAAATTTTGTGGCTGTGTCGTGTACGCTATCCGTATAATATTTTAAAGGCCTGACGTACATTTAATAATCTCCGTCTACTCATAAAGTCATAAGCGTGAAATTCAAAATGAACTAGAAATAATTAATCAGTCTGTCACTTTAATCAATTAATTACATACATCATAGATGATTAGATTAGCCATTGTACAATTAAATTACAACTAATATACAAGAACAACTGAACAAGATAGCCCTATATATGTAGATTGACTAATATGCTTTCAGTAGCACTTCGGCCGAAGTGCAACCAAGTCATTTTTTAATTTTCAAAGTCTTAAAAGTCGATCCAAACCGTTAGATGTGATCTCTATATTAAAATGTGCTTGGAGACCAAATTTTACATTTTTTGGAAAAATTTTACTATTTATTAAGCCATTTTGAAAATCGCTGATCCAACGGTAGCTTAACCAAACAGTGAAACTATAAGCCATTGTTGGATAAACGATTTTCAATGTGGCTTAATAAATAGTAAAAAAAATCCTAAAAATATAAAATTTGATCTTCAAGCATATTTTAATTTAGATATCACATTTAACGGTTTAGATAGACTTTTTATACTTCAAAAATTGAAAAATGACTTGGTTGCACTTCGGCCGAAGTGCTACCGAAAACATATTAGTCAATCTCTCTCTATATAATATATATAATTAAGCTGGGTACGTATCGTCTTCATTTAGAAACTTAGGTATTGTTATTTTATTATAATTATATTGAGGGATACCGCTACGGTCTAATAATAGCGTACGCTAATTATTTACAATGATTAAAATTAGCAATTCTTCACCAGAATTAGTTAATTAAGTCATTAAAATAAAAAAAAATTAAGGGCTATGTTATGGTGACTTAAGTGGCTCTAGAGCTCTTAACATCGCGTGCAATATTTTTATCTATATATTGCTAGACGTCACATGGCTAGTGTTGGTAGTAGCTTCTCAATTTATATATCCATTAGTTTTTATTAGGCACTTTAATTAGATCATTATTTTATATAAATTTTGAATTGTGAAATTAATTAATTAGAGACAAAATTGCAAAGAAAGGTTTGGAGGGTCGAAGTAAGGGTATGTTTGGATGCAAAACAAGAATAGCAAGAATAACAAGAACAAAAATAGTAATTGTTTGTCTTATTACAATAGCCAGACCTCCAAATTCTTATGAATAGTCTATTCTAATAAGACAAAAAAATTGATTCACTATTTTAGCTATTCTAACTTACTCAAACACCGAATAGGCTATTCCGAATAGCCTAATCTCAAAAATAGTCTATTCTCAGTGCAACTAAAAATAATTAATTAAGCTTCCATAGATAGAATAGACAAGACATGAGGAAGGGGAGGTAGCACAGTTGGCTAGGAAGAAAGTCCTAGAATTGTTGGTTACCCAAAGATCGAGAATTCGATTCTCCCTTACGACTTCGCAGCTTCTGTGAAGATTTTCAAAAAAAAGACAAGACATGATTAGTGGCGGTATTGTGAGCTTTGCATTTGATACTAAGTATATGCCAATAGTTTAAGAGAAGCACTTTGCTTTTAAGCCAAAGAAACATGCATTGGTGCTTGCTTTATAGCTAGCTCCAACTTTTGTCTTAAAGAAAAGCATGAGCACTAACATAACATATATGTATAAAATAATTACAAATCTCACTCTGGAGTGCGTCTCTCATGCATTGCTTCCCTTTTTATTCTCAACCTCATGAGTATGTTTGGAGCAGGATTCACAATATATAGCCAAAACCATGTGTGATAGAATATGTAGATACTCATTTTACCAAGGAATACAAACCTGCTACATATAAGGCAACAAAATTTGTGCAATAAAATACTTGGTGTTTGGTTCCTTGTCTTTGTCCTAAATGCTAGCTAGCTAATGTGCAGATGGAGCACTATGTTTCCACTTACACAAAATATATATATATACTTGTTTTGATGCACTGGTTGATCGGCCTGTGTACCACTTGTAGTTTTGGGGAGGCAACGAGCTGACTCGTCACGAGTTGGATTCAGGTTGTGATCAATCTGCCATAACAATCGAGCGAGTCGAGTAAATTGAGATTAAAAAACTGAGTTAGAATATTATTTTATAATTAGTGAGCTGGATTAAGCTGGCTTGCTTAACTGGTTAGAATTTATTTGGGTTATTATCATATAAATTAAAATATATATATATAATGAAGTCCATCAAACAAAGCATCAGATATTCATTTCTAAATACAGTTAATAGAATAAAAGAAGCCCATCAAACATAGAAATTAGTAGAATGACAAAAACAGTAATTTTGTATCTGTCTTAAAAAATAGTAAACAATTGCAAAAAAAATTATAAAATTTAATCTTCAAGCATATTTTAGTATGTATATCATGTTGAGCGATTCGAATTGATCGATAGTTTGAATTTTAAAAATAAAAATATGAAACATGAAATATGATGAGATATATGAAAAACATGAGATATTAGAACCTCCTCAGCAAACATAAATAATAGTATAATTAAATTCCAAATCAATTAATGATGTATAGTTCTAGCTCCTCAACAAACATAATAAATAATGATGTATTATTTCTTTAATTAATTAATATATTTATTCTTCCATCACCAACTAATATATAAACCACTTCATTGACCAATTAACGCCTTGTTTGTTGGTATGGCTAACAATTATATTAATTAGTTTCGTTAACGCCTTGTTTGTTGGTATGGCAATACTATTACTATATATATGTTTTCATGTTCATGTGCATGATTAATCAAGAACTAACTAACTAATTTATTTTGTTAACATGCCTTGGGAAAATATAAAATGATGAACAAAAGAAAAAAAAAATTGATATTAATTGTCTATTAGTCCTTCCTGTTCACAGTAGCCATCAATTAGCGATATATAGCGCTAGCTAAATAAATAATATAATTGGCCGATAGTTTTAATTCTTTTTGTTCAAAATAAATGAAAAAGCACTTTGCACCTCATGATGGAAGCATGCTAGTAAAATAGTCAAAACTTTTTAATTTTCTTATTATGTTCTAGCTGTGCATGCCACGTTAGCAGTAAGGAATTATGGT
Source organism: Carex arenaria (assembly GCA_964058825.1). Classification (NCBI taxonomy): domain Eukaryota; kingdom Viridiplantae; phylum Streptophyta; class Magnoliopsida; order Poales; family Cyperaceae; genus Carex; species Carex arenaria. The sequence continues at coordinate 229,049 of CAXKVW010000397.1, read as the reverse complement.
TTCCATCATTGTTCATTACCTTAATTAATATATTTAAATAAAAATATTACTTTAATATATATTTGCCAACTTTACACACAAATTCATCAACAAAATCCTGCTGCTGTAAATTTTCTTTTTATTTAATTATTATTTGCTTTTATGTAGTTTCCTTGCCACATAAAACCACAATCCCACCTTAAGCACTAAAAATGCTAGATAATGATTAGAAGGAAAAAATAAATATCTAAATCAATTTACAAAAAATAAGGAGAAAGATGAATTAATGCAAAGGAACTGAGTGTAATTGAATAATTAAGAAAGCAAATCATACATTATGGTTCTAGATATAGCTAGAATAATGTTATTATTTTTTTAAGAATGCTCCCCGTGTGTGGCTTTAAGTCAAAAATATATATCTTGAGAGAGAATTAATTAATAGAGCATGGGGGTACACATATGGGGATGCTTAGTATTTGGCGGAGCTACAACTAAAGAAGCACTTGAAGCACCAACCAAGGAATGATGACATGACCATGATGATAATTGATAACACCCTGAAAAAATTCCAAAGGAGAAAGTGCTCTGCATCTCCTTTTTCCTTTCCATTTTTATAATCATGCATCTTTATAATTAGCATTAATTAAGTTTCATAATTTCACGCCACTGAGATACACCTTTGTTGTGTTGTGTTGTGTTGTGTCTAACAAGATAACATTAATTAACATAACCATAGCATCTCTCTCTCTCTCTACATCTACCTATCTTTCTGTTCTGTTAAAGTTTTAATAATAAACAAAAGATATATTCTGATTTCTCTCTCCATCTCCTCCTGACTTTTATTCTCCTCGTCTTTAGTTTCTGTCTTGCTTTCTTTTCTTCATACATCGGACAAATAAATTTAGGATATATATCAATCTAGCAACATACACGCGGCGGTTTTTAATGTCGATTGGGAGATGTACAATCAGGGTTCTTCTTCTCCTTTTCATTGTTTTGTTTCTCCTCTCACCTTCATATGCAGGTTTGTTTATGATTAATTTCTTTCTAGCAAAATTATATGTTCATATTGGGTGCATCTTAATTATGCTTTGATTTTTTTCTGTTCTGTTGCTGCATGGGTAACAACCTTTTCTCTTGTAAAAATAGACCAATATTATTTTTGTTGGTTATTTCTTGATACTGACAATCTGTAGCTAGTCTACATGAAAGTTTCACATGTAATTCAAAAACAGAATTCTTCCTAAGTGCATGTATATATAAGTTATTTCACAGTATCTTCTTTCTTTCTTTCTTACTTTGTTTTTCTTGAAATAGATCTAAGCCATTTTTCAGGGTTATCTTCCTTAGATACAAGTAACATAAAATTTTGTGGAACTTTCTCAAGGCCAGATCGATCTTTCTTTTTATTTTTCCGTTTGTACTTTGTACCCTCTGAAATGCATGTGGATGAGTATATGTAAACGAAAGCAGCATGTATGTATATGTTTCATGCAATTACAACGACAGAGAATTAATATAAATGTTTGGTTATGTTGTTCATGCTGGATATTAATTTCTTTGCGGTATAGTGAAATGAAGCCTGCTGCGATCTATCAAAAAAAAAAAAGAGCTTTGACTATGACTGTTTTTTTTTTTTTGATGAATTTGCACTGTTCCGAGAACATTAATTATGCCTCACATAAGTTTAAAGGGTTATTTTTATGTAGGAGGGAAAGGAAGATTCTTCAATAGTAATATATTGCAAGGCAAGCCAGAGGTGAGTGTACTTTAGCCTTCGCTGATACTCATTAATTCAATAAATCTATTTTCCATTTGCTCCATAATATATATATATGTATGTATTTATTTAATTATTTCACTAGGCTAGCTTGTGGAAATTCTTGTCATAAATATGTGAGTGTGTGCATTGCAAGCTTTCCAGTCTAATTACCTTCAGTATGCAAAATGAAGAACAATATTATGATTATATTTTTTTTTTCATGAAATATATGGCAGCAGATAGAACTGGCAAGTCATGGTGCCCCGCTTGAGGAAGATGCCGGAGATCAAGCGATAAAACATGGAAGAGTTCTTAGAGTGGCTGCCGATGATTATGGTCGCTACGACCCTTCTCCTTCTATGAACAAGCCTCATTTTAAAGATATACCCAATTAAATGTGCTTATAAATTTGTTGCACTTTTATGTTCATATATATATGTGAGTGATGGTTTTTGAGTGCTATGTAGGGAATTAATCATCTTTTGACAGTTAATATATATATGCTGCTATATATCTACTGTTGGTGTGCATATGTACATCGATCATTTGCTATTATTAATTCTTGAATTTGTGCTAGTGATGTTCTTCCCAATTTTGTTATGCATGGTCGGTACGTAAAACTATGTTGCTGCATGCTTAAACAATTAATACTGCTGATTGAATGTTATCTTGTTTTATAATGCCTAGAAATATATATAGCTTATTTTTTTATGCTTTTTTTATGGTTATTTTTTATGCATAAAGGATCAATGTAAAGTTTACTAGCAAACTTAATTACTACAATAATTACTACAACTTTGAATTGGAGCTAGCTGATCTCCTTGCTACTAATTCTCTTGTAAAAACTTAATTACTGCATGCTTAAACAATTAATACTACATAAAGGTGTTTTTTCTATTAGCGATAGTAGTATCTGTGAGGATATATCGACAGAATTCCTCGCGAATAGTGCCTCCATTATTGTAGTAATATTAAGTTTGCTAGTTTTAATTGGATGAAGTGGAAATAAGTAGGATCAATGTAAAGGCATTTGAAGAACTTCAAAGTTGAAACTAGCTAGTTAACTAATACTAGAAATATAGAATTAATAGCAAGGAGATCAGCTAGCTCCAATTCATGCATGGCCATTCATTTACTTAACTGCATTGGAAGAGCAAATCCAACTGGAATGGTAATGAATAACAACAGAGCAGTGATATATGGTATAATTTATTAGTAACCCTATTTAGTATTTTGTAAACATTTGTGAACTGGAATGTCATTTTTCCCCTCTTTCCCGTTAAATATTTTTTGTCTTGTTTTTTTTTTTTTTACACAACATATAGAAATGATCTTATGGGAATAAAAACACCCTGTTCTGTCACCTTGTGTTCTGCATATATCTTACTGGTATATCAAAAGTGTTTATACTTACTGAAGAAGTTTTTTTATATCTGAATTCTAAAATGTTTATAACTAGTGTACAAAGTATTGATCACTCCTTTTCTTTTTTCAGTAACCATAAGAAAATTGAAATTGCAGACTTTCTTAAATAAGTAAAATATAATTTTCGAAGGTTTTAATTTTAATTATAATAATATAAGGTATAAAGATTTTACCATCAAGTATAAATATTTTTACAGAAAAATATAAACATATATGAAATAGAGATAAGAGGTAAGAATGAGATATGCAGTTATCACTCTCTCGCTGAAGAGAGATGATAATGTAGGCATGCATGCATGTAGGGCTGTACGAAAAGCTCACAACTCGTGAGCCGCTCGAACTCAACTCAGTAACGAACTCGCTAACAACTTTTTTATTTAAAACTCGAGCTAATCTGACTTGAGTTGAGTAACTCATTTAACTCATGAGTTGAGTTCAAGTTGGGCTCAACTCGCTCATTACTACTCATGGACACATTTCGTTTGATTAATTATAATTTCGTGGACTTGTTTCATTTGATTTTTTATTAAATTACTGTGTATTTTTTTGTTAAATTAGTTAGTCTCTTAAATTGTTGGGGATTGTTTATTAATTCAATATTTACTTCTCATATTATTACATAACAACAGTCATCAGCTCAAGTATTCAACATTTCATCACCCTAAACGAGTTGACTTACGAGTCACGAGTCAACTCGAGTTACTCGCGAGTTGAGTTCGAGTTAGCGAGCTAGCTCGGCTCAATATTCTTAACTCGAGTCAACTCGACTCACTATCTTACGAGTTGAATTCGAGTTATCCATAACTCAAGCTAACTCGACTCGTTAGCAGCCCTACATGCATGGATGGTTCATATATATCTTTATACCCCGTCCTGAGAGAATTCTTTTATTTATAAAAATTAATAAATTATAAAACAAAAAAATAAAAAAGTACTTTTGCTTTTACCCATAAAATTATGGAATTTCAAACTTTACATCGGAATCAATGTCTGCGGACTGCGATCCAAATCAATTCTTCTTTTTTGGTTTAATTGGTCAGATTCTTTGTATCCATCTCTGATAACAATGCTGCAGCTAGCTCCGCTTGTAGTTGGGATCATGCGCATAACTTTCCTTAACTAAAACAATACCATATTTCAATTTTTTGTTTAATGGCATCAAAATCCACACATGAATTGATTAGGTTCTGCGAGATATAGTATACATGGAGACACCAAATCAATGACCTTGCAACTTTTACTTTATCTGAGGAGATACAAAGAATCCGGTCATATAAATAAATAAAAATTGTTAGTTTGAATCGAAGGCATTGTTTCCGAATGAATTCGATCTTCGAATGAAAGTACTCTTTCTGTTTTTTTCTTTAATTTTTAATTAATTTCTATGAATAAAAGATTCGCCCGTCCTAGCTATTGAATTAGAATATGTTTATTAATTATTTATACGTGTTATATACAAGTTTTTCCCCCTATATATAATGGCCGGGTATGTGTGTGTGTATATAAACTAGTATCGTGCCCGTGCGTTGCAACGTGATATATTATAAGATTTGATATAATATGAAGAGACATTTTTTTTGACATTCACACAAAATTAAAAAATATATATATATTTAAACGAAAATAAAAGACACAAATAAAAAAAGGAGATCCAAATAATAAATGACAATAAAAAAACAACAATAAATGAAAAAAAAATATCAAATATAACATGAAAAAAGTTCTTGAAGTATCATTGCTAGTGTAATTATCTTCAATGTAGTCCAATATTTCTGAAAATTATCAAACAAAATATGGAAAGTAGATTATAATTGCTCAAATTGAAAATATATAATAAATAATAAAATTAGAAATGTAAAATAAATATGGTTCATACTTTATTTCTCGCATAAGTACAACAATATAAGTGTTTGTTTACAAAATTACTAAGCATAACTATCACCTATAAAGTAAATGTATTATAACTCTACAGTAAAACCTTACTGGCATATTTCAAACCAGGTCAAGACTCAAAATTTAAATTAATTTTCAAATCAGCCCCTCTGACATCGAAAACCTGTACCAGTAAGCAATAAAGGAATTGGTACCAATCTAATTCAAAAATTACTAAATTGAACTTATAAGTTTCACCGCACAATACTTATCGTTTTGTGTTGGTCGTGAAATTAGAAAATTTAATACAAGCACAATATAATTAAATATCTAATTTTCTCCACAAACAAGACAAGACATTAAATGATTTAAATATTTAGATGAGATAATATGTAAAGAAACAAAATTGAGAAAGATGTGATTAAATGATTCAAATAAGAATTTTCTTTACAAATATATTCTTTATTGAAATTATTTTAACGATTAAATTTCTAAATTTCTCTATAGATTATTTCTCTACACGGAAGTTTTAGATCTTCTCTCTAGATCAGAAATATATGATTGTTTCTATCAGCACAAAATATGTTCTTCATCTATTCGCAAAGATATAGTAGCCCTGATAAATATTATTTCTCCTCTTGACACAATGAATATAGCATATCAGAAAAAAATAATTTTTATTTTTTCAACAATATGTGAAGTGCATTATATTTTCAACCATTATAATACTTATGTATTGAATTGAATGAATGAAAGATCATTGTTTTGAAAGATTTATATAGAGAACCATGCACATATTATACATTTGATCACATCATTTTAATTATATGACTATAATATGTTGCACGCACTATTTATCAACTCTTGACTCAGATATATTGACCTATCCAGATAAGGATATTGTTACTATATTTTGAAATAAAATATTTTTTTTCCGAACTACAGAATTCAACAAAAATGAATATAGAGGAAGAGGAGAAATAAAATTAAGGAAACAAATAAATAAGGAAATAATTTAATTGAGATAACTTTAAGGAGAATAAGGAAACAGATCGCTAGAGATCATTCAATTTTAATTATGACAAACCATATAGCAGTATGTCTGGTGAATATGTTTTTAACTAAATTTAGACTTCTACATAAAAAATAATTATATTTAATCAAAAGATGATAGATTATGTGATTGAAGGACTGATATTAAATCTAAAAGTTTAACTTTTAATCTCAACTGTTGACGGATCATGATAACTACGTGCATTATATAAGAAAATGAAAAAAATGAAGATATATATTTTATAGTTAAGGTCATCATAATTCCTATATGCATGGTTGCTTGAGTGCATGCGTGTGTACCTAATTTGGTGTCCGACAAAAGAACCAAAAAAAAAGAGAGAAAAGGAGAAACGAAAGCAACAACAAAACGAAATTACGAAAGCATCTAGACGCACAAACACACATAAAAAGAAATAACAGCAAAAGTAGAAACGAAAGAAGCAGCGGATACCAAAAAAGGAATATATCCAATTAGCTCTTTATCTTTAATTATTGCTTTCTTAAATTTCTGTCTAAACTTAATAATTCTTACATAATGATGAATTCTCTATTTAATACGCAGAATAGAATTAATAGCTAACCATAAGGATGAAAACAGGTTGAATAAAATAGTCGATATATATTCGAATTCTCCAATCTGTATCTACAAATTTCTATTTGCTTATATGATATATATATTAATTATCGTATACCATGTTTTACCTTCTATTTTTTATGATGTGTAATGAACTAATTAACGATGCACAAGATTGATCGAAATAGAAAAATATTAAGGATAAACCGTAACAAAATTTTTGTTTGGTCTAATTACAAAAGGCAATGTTCTACATGGGCGAATTTAGGATTTTTGTTAAGAAGGAACAAAAATCGGATACAAATAGCTTATTGGGTTCAAACTTATTAATTAGCTAATCGGGTGCTAAAATAATTAGCCTTTTTATTATTCTTATTTATTCTTATTGTTCTAGAAAATGAAACAAGCACAACAAAATTGAAAGTTACTAAAAACTCCAATCGGTGAGATTCAACCTGAATTGATTTGAGATTAGAGACTTGACTGCTTCGGTCTTCAGAGATTCTATATGGGCGAACTTAGGATTTTTGTTAAGAAGAAACAAAAATTGGATACAAATAGTTTATTGGGTTCAAACTCATTAATTAGCTAATCGGTACTAAAATAAGCCTTTTTATTATTCTTATTTATTCTTATTGTTCTACTAAATGAAACAAGCGCAACAAAATTGAAAGTTACCAAAAACTCTAATCGGTGAGATTCGACTTGGAGAATAAAAGAGAAGAGAATAGAAGAGATGAGATTTGAGACTTAGACTGCTTCGGTCTTCAGAGATTCAACCTAAATTGATTTTTATTTTATTTTATTTGAGGGATTTCAAACTTGCGATCTTATAGTAGCAGCGAGAGCGAGTCAGAAAGGAGGAGCACCTTCCGTAACTTTATTTTTTTTTTAGAGAGAAGCAGAGACAAAATCAAACATTTTCTTTGGTTAATTGAACTGAACTTATTTTTTCTATTTAATTTCAAATATTAAGAAGGTAGTTTGCGCTCCTATATATCTTGAATCAATGTGGGTCCTGATGTTCTATGTATGAGAGATCGCAAGTTTCAAAATTCATACAGGGAATCCTTTATGAATATTGATTATTGAACGATTGGATATATAACTTAATTTCCAACCTCTTTTCAAATAAAAAATGTTTTCAATTCACACAATTGCAATGTAGCAGTAAAAAATTCAAGAAGATAATAAATCATACTAGAGGAGGGTTCAAATACCTCCATTTTTGTACCTCCATCGTGCCTTTATTTTTAAAAAAATTCATAGCTCAAAATCTAAAACTTAAAAGTCAAAATAAAATCATTATATGCGATCTATGTTATTTTTTCTATGTGCCCATAAAAAACTATCACATTTCAATTTTGTTTATATATTAATCAATAAGTTGAAAATTCAACGTCTCTAAACTATCCACATTGATACATTTTTTACAACTCTTGATGATGATCAAATAAAGTTGGAATGTCATTTTTTTTTTACACGTACATAGATAAAATGATGTAGATCACATTCAACGATTTTATTTTAATTTTTAAGTTTCAGATTTTGAGCTATTAAAATTTTAAAAAATGAAGGTACGATAAAGGTACAAAAAATGAAGGCATTTGAACCCTCCTCATCATGCTATTCTCTTTGAAGACCAGTTTATAATTTCCTGCTATACATGCCTGGTATATAAGCTAAATTAAATTCTTATCATTGTTAGGAGAGTTTTGTAAATTAAAAACTAAGAGAAAAGTTTTTCTCAATGCACTCAGATCAATGATCTTATTGTTTTTCTTTTCAAAATGGCATCAATTAGATAGTCATGGAGAAAGAACATCAAAACTGAGTATTAAACACCAAACGCATATATGGAGAAATAATGCTGAAATTTTATAAAATACTCCTGTCCAAACAATAATAAATCAAAAGACTACTAAAATCTGAAAATTCCATATTTAGTACGTCTGTCATTTGAAATGGTGGATACTTTTTTACTGTCCGTCATTTAGTGGACACTTTTTTTGTGTCCGTCATCTTAAATGGCGGACAACCAAAAAACTAAAAATAATTTATGTTCAAAAATTTATTTGTTTATTAATTTCAAAAATAGAAAGAATAACTTATAATTTGAATATGTTAGAAGGAACATAAAAAAAATAGATAAAATATTTTATAATTTAGATATACTACAAGCACTCGAAATATTTTTCAGGCAGAAATTTTTCCAACTGTAAAAAAATTAAAGTATTTTATAATTTAGATATACTACAAGCACTGTAAAAAAATAATAAATCAAAAGGCTACTAAAATCTGAAAATTTCATATTTAGTAAGTCTGCCATTTGAAATGGAGGACACTTTTTTAGTGTCCGCCATTATTGGACACTTTTTTTGTGTGCGTCATCTTAAATGACGGACAACCAAAAAACTCAAAATAATTTTTGTTCAAAAATTTATTTGTTTATTAATTTCAAAAATAGAAAGAATAATTTATAATTTGAAAATATTAGAAGGAACATAAAAAAATAGATAAAGTATTTTATAATTTAGATATACTACAAACACTTGAAATATTTTTTAGGTAGAAATTTTTCCAACTGTAAAAAAAATTAAACTATTGGTGTGTTACTTGAAAAAAAAAAATTGAATCTCTTCTAAAAATTAAACTATTAGTGTTCAAAAGTTACTTCTAGGTAAATGAAGAAATTACCGTGATCCTTCTAGTACATTAAAATTCTAAGTTACTCAATCTATTTTTATATATTCCTAAAATCTCTTCTAGAGAAATAGATGGAGTACCTTAAAATTTGAATGTACTAGAAAATTCACGGTAATATCATTATTTACCTAAAAATAACTTTTGAACCGGGATCAAGAACTCAGATCCAAACTTTTTAAATTTTTTTCCAATAACACATCAAGAAATAGTTTAATATTTTTTACAGCCAGAAAAAATTCATGCCTGAAAAATATTTCATAGTGTTTCTAGTATATCTAAATTATAAGATACTTTCTCTATTTTGTTTGATATTCCTTCTAATATATTCAAATTAGAGAAGGTTTCAAATGCCTCGGTTTTTGATACATTAATAACTCAAAATTTAAAACATAAACCTCAAATATATATAACCGTTAGATGTGATCCATATGATTTTCACTACATACTCATAAAAAATTGTCACATTTCGGTTTTGTTTTTATGTGAATCAATAAGTTGAAAAATATATGTCTAGAAATTATCCACATCAGTACTTGTTTACAAGCTCTTGATGACAAACACAACAAAGTTGAAAGATTATAATTTTTTACATATAAATAGATAAAATGATGTATATCATATCTAACGGTTTTATTTTGAATTTTAATTTTTGAATTATTAAAGTTTTTTAAAATAGAGACATGATTGAGACACAAAAAATGGAAGGCATTTGAACCCTCCTCTTCAATTATAAGTTGTTATTTTTATTTTTTAAAATTCATAAACAAATTAATTTATTTCACCGTTGAATTCCAATTTTTAGAGATTTTTGGTTGTCCCCTAATTATAGATGGCGGACACCCCTTTGATGTCCGCAAGCAAGCTCAACTAGCGAACGTGCTAAATTTGAAATCCTCATAATTCAGTGATTTATTTATTTATTGACAGGGGTATATTTAAAAAAATTCGGAAAATAACGATGATGATTGTTTTTGTTTTTTTTTTTAGGAGAATACCCGTAGGTTTTGCATTAATTAAAATAAAGTTTTACAGCTAAGTATTACAATTTCCTCGTACTGCCGGAAAGCAGTAATAAAAATAAAATGCGGTACGAAATAGAAAAACATCCAAATTAGAAAAAAACACTAGTGCGATTAGGGAATAGAAAAATAGGAAAATCGAAAAGGAGAAAAAGCTATCTAATTGGAGAATTAATCCTAGCCCCTCGCTTGAGCTTCGTTTGAACTGCCTTGAGTCCCGCCACTTCAGTTATGTGAATAATGCACAGGATAGGGGTCTGTTTGCTAAATTACCTTGTAACTTCTGATAGCTTGTCTCCGCCTTACTAGTATGCGCAAATTAGTGAATAGCATACTGATCCAATTAAACCTCCGTGCTTGTCTCTCTTCCGTCAATCGTTTGTCAACCTCTATCCATTGCGAAGAATTGTGGGTCGATCCTTTGCTCCATCGTCGGTATGCTTGCCAGTTCCCTCAAATTCGTACTGTCACAATTCAGCTTGTTCCGTCTTGCCCAATTCGCTAACAGGTGGGGTCCTTTCAGGGCATTTCTTGTGGTATGGCGGATTGTTATCCATTCCTGCTCAGTTCTAACCTTATTGACACATTCCACCACTGTTTCTTCTGCCCTCCAAGATGGTAAGTTTCTGGGGCCGTTACCTTTGATCGCCGTAACAACAACCTTGCAGTCAGAGACGATCATGGCTTTCCCCGGCTGTCGTTCATATACCGACTGATAAAGGCGAAAGGTTTGTAGCAGAGCCAGTGCCCGTTAGGAAAAACTGGTTTTTTTTTTGTTTTAAAAAATAAATAGAGAGGTAAAGAGCCCATTAGGAAAAGCAAATAAAGCCCAGCCCGTTAGGCCGTGCAAGTCTGTAACAAACACATCATATTTATGGGCTTTATAGATTTGTTTCTGTTCAGCCCATTTGTATTTTAAAATGTACAATGCTGCGATGCCTCGGACAATATAAAATATTCAATTTCATTAGTTTACAAAAAGAAGAATTTTGGCACGTTTCAATATATCAAGTAGGAGAATCTTATGCTGAGATTTACTTTTACATTAATACATTATATCAACTTTATTTTTTTAATTAAATTATATAAATCAGATTCTTATTTTTTAATTCTGGTTCATATATAATTATATATTCCTATTTTTCTAAATAAATCGTTAGTTAGTACTTACTTTCTGTTCAAAGTCATTACCATAGTGACAAATCAATTATTCGGGTTCGGTTCGGCGAGGTCAAAAATTCGTGATTTGAAAATAATTCGGAAATGATTCGGTATTATTCGGATCAGAGATCTCAGTTCTATAAGGGAGCAAAAACAAAAACAAAATAACAAAAAATAAAATTCTGAGAAAAATTCGGATAAAATTCGTAAAATTCGGAAATTATTCGCGAATCTTATCACTATGGTCAGTACCATAGCGGTAATTTTAGAGTCTCTTCTACCCGTTACATGGAAACTAAGAACATAAAATGCCACAGTAGAGCCCCTGACTCCCTGCTCTTTGTTTTATAATATTTAATGATTTAATTAATTCGCTGTTCCTTCACTGTTCATTGACAGTTTGACCACTTCATCATCACATCCTCCTCCATTCAAGCTCCAATTAGCTGTACGCCTGTACCTCCTCCGAGCATCCATCCGTGTTGCCATTAATTTACTGGGTCTGGGATTTGGGAATAGATAGATAGATAGATAGATAGATAGATAGATAGTGACAAATTAATTTGGGTTTGGTTCGGCAAAGTCAAAAATTTGTGATTCAGGAACAATTCGGGTATAATTTGAGAATGATTTGGTATCATTCGGATCAGATATCTCAGTTCTGTAAGAGAGCAAAAACAAAAAATAGCCAAAAATAAAATTCTGGGAAAATTCGGGAATAATTCGTAAAATTTTTGAATTATTCGGTTAAAATTCAGTCAACCGAATAATTCAGCGTTCACTTCGGTATCACCAAAAAACCAAATAATTTGTGAATATTTGCGAATCTTGTCAGTTGTCACTATAGATATAGAGAGATAGGTAGATAGATAATAAGCGCCATTGTTTCGTCGGAGACCACAGAAGATCCGTCGTCTGGTCATTTTACACTCTTTTTATTTTCCCCAGTGGCCACTAAATAATTAAATCTTGCATCTGCATTTATTCTCTCTCCTCTCCTCTCCTCTCCTCTCCTCTCTCACTAAAAAAAATAGACAAAAACCCTAACCCTAGTACACCTCCGTCATGTGCCAATCTCCCGGGTTTAGGGTTTAGCCTTTTTTATTAACGCTTTCATCAGCTGCGAATCAGGTAATTTTAGATTCTGTTTTTCTTTTGGGAGTTTTTTTTTTTTTTTTTGCACTTAGATTTAATTGGCGAAATTTAATTTCCTTTCTAGGAGGTCTTAGGAAACATGTGACTGGGATTCTAGAGGTATCAATTCTTTGTTATCATTTTTTTTTTCAATTGTTACTAACATAGACCTGACCTGACCTGACCTTGCTATTATTTAGCTAAATCTTGTGTTTTAAAAAAGTGCAATCAGTCTTTATTAGTCCATTACACAGATTCAATAAGAAGGTGTGTAAATGAGGTATTAGCATAGAGGATCAACTGGGAAGAATTGTTTATGGTTTAATTGAGAGTGATCTAGTGTTCCAATTGTATTATCAATTATCTCCATCAATTGTGATTGCTATATAAGTGGGAATTGCATGCTATCCTAACCATAACCGATGGATCGGTATCTTAGAAGCTTTATTCTCAATTTTCCTACTCTGATCAAATAATGTAGTTTGAATTGTAAAATCAATTTATGGAAGCACCTTCAGCTGATCTTTTGGAAGGCTCAAATGTTGCATTTGTTTATTTCTATTTTAAATTATTACATTACTTTTATTTTTCTAATCAGTTCCATTATTTGCATGTGCTATCATATAAAATAGTAGCTCCATTAATAGCTTACATCTAGAAATTTTCATTTTCTTTCCAAAAAAAAGGAAAAAAGGGAAAATGGGAGCGACTTGCTGTAAAGCAGCAACTGAGAAGCAACCCCCAGTTGCACCTTTGGCCCGGCTTGGATCTTCTGTGGCATACACCAGTAGAAACATCACGAGGCACTCGCCCTCTTGGAGCTTCAGGTGGGACCACCGGACCCACATAGAAGATGATTTTATTAATGGTAGTGAGAGTGCCAGATACTCTCATGATAATAGAAATGGAATTGAAATTGTCTCTTCTGGAAGTGGAAGCCCCGGCATCACCACCAAAGAGGTCAAGTCAGATAACCATATTCTCGAAAACAAGGACGACTCTGCAAAATCCAAAGTCGGTCCACAAGGTAAGTGTGAATTTTCAATTTTGCACCAGTCCTTTTGATGAAAATTTATCAATGAACAAAGCAATGTCTGATAGTATATATGTACCTGTACAACAGTAAGCATGAGCACCAAGTGGTATCAGGTATCTTAAATATATGCATGCATGGGAAAATTATGCTACTTTTTAAGTCCTTGACCATTTTACTGTAATATATGCAATTTTATTGGAGGAAAATAGCATTTTAAGTTATTTTCACAATCTTTTTTAATTTTATTGTTCCATCTTTTTAAACAGATCAATCCATGGTTAGCAGTACATCCTCACCAGAGGTACATTTCCAGCATTCAATTTCGTTCGAGCATGGTTAGAAAGTCTAGTCTACTATTTATCATGTAACTTTCTTTCACTACCCATGTTGCATAGATACAGGAGTCAAGTAATACATCCACATCAGCACCCAGAGTGGGCCCTACACCGTCAGACCCAGAACCTTCCAAAAAGACACGACGCTCGCCCGGTTATACCCTTTACAGACAAGTCTCTGACAGCCGCATTCCCTCTCTAAAATCATCTTTCAATTCTCTCTCTAACATCTCGCGCTCACCTGATCCCCTCCACTCTCTCTCTAACAACTCCTCAGATGGGTGGTCCATGCGCACCTTCTCTCAGCTTGTGGGCTCTACCTCCCAGAGAGATTTGGGCTCCTCATTCAACAGCTCTGCAGCAATTACCAGAATGCCCTCACCTGATTTGCAATCATGCATGGTTTGCTCTAGGGTTTTGAATGAGAGGTCCCCTTTTAGTGCTCAGAAGATCATTTCGGCCCAAGAAAACCCGTTAATTGCAGTTTTGCCATGCGGCCACGTGTACCATGCAGATTGTTTAGATAATATCACAATAGAGGTGGATCAGTATGACCCTTCTTGCCCTATCTGTAACTACGGGGAGAAGTTTGGGTCTAAATTTGCAGGGAAAATCAGGGTTTCAAGGAATGCAGTGGTGGATATGGATGTGGAGGCGGGTTCATATGGGAAACCCATGAAGCATAAAGGCATTGGTAGTAGTAAAGGGCAGGGACCTAAAAGATCGTTCAGTCGACCTTTTTTAAGGAGGCATTTTTCAATTGGGTCATGTCAGCCCGAAACTGAGAAAAAGAAGCGGTTTTGGGGCCGGTATTGGAAGGATTGATGAGTAGTGCTTAATCTCTTGACTGGACAGGTTAGTTCATGGCGACATTGAATACTTGCTGACACTTTCTCTCTTAACTGAAGATTTCTTTTTTAAGAATATGTAGTTTTATGATTGTATGATTTTGTGTTTTTTTTGTCTCTTATCATAAAAACAAAACAGAATCATCTGAATTCGTGTTTTTTTTTTCATGAAGGGGTATCAATGAAAGATAGTTGGAATTTGGTAGAGACATGCAATTCTAGAGGAATAGAATAAAAGATGAATTAAAATAAAATGACAAGGATTGGAGTACAAGATTCTGGATAGGATTTCATATTAATTTCTCAAAGCCAGGCAAGGGGAATGTAGGTGTAATTTGCCATTATTGCAGGAACTTTATTGGGTTAGAATTGAACTTGCTACATGTTGAATCTTCCTTTGTCAGTTTGAAAGCATGGTACCAGCCTGTTTAGATCAAAAGGCTGGTTGTGAATTAGGAAATTATAATACCAAAACCTTCAATGAAGATCAGTGATTATGAAAACAAAAAGTAGTAGTAATACCAATACCAGATTTGCCTCGGTGGTGGTATGTTTTGTGTTGAAATTGTTTTGGTAACTGGTTTTCTTTGTGCTGTCAGTACTGCATTGATATAAACTACATTATGAACTAACATTAATTACTTTGTTTCTGAAAATTCTATTTGAACATTGAAACTTATATCACTAGACACTTGAGGTGATGTCGCTCATTGTGAGGGTGAGAAAAATAATAGACATGTATGAACAATGTCGGGGAACAGACCTAACTACCTAACTAATAGTAGATAGAAGAAAAAAAAGAGTACATGTTATTGATATTATTGCTGATGACATTTGTTAAATGCCAAAAGCGTTCTCTCTCATTTATATAATGAATCAGAGCTTGTGACTGAACAAAGTTCTTGTGGATCGCTTGTGAAGTCATCTGACATGTGACGTGCATTCATCAAATAATCAAATCTGATTCAATAAACAAAGATATCGTGCTCACAAATTGCAGACATAAGAAAAAAAAATTGCTATGCTGCAAAGTTAACTCTTTTACAATATTATAAAATATTTAAATAATTATACAGAAAACTGATTTGCACATCACTTTGCATGCAGCTCTTCCTAAACAATCAAGTATGGAATGATATCTGAAGAGTACCAAACAATTATACTTGTACAAAAGCAACTATTCATACTCTACTTTTTGTCAGAAAGCATATCAATCTTCAATACTTATAAATTATGATAGAATATATCAAGTGTGGTGCATGCTGTTTTAGGTGTTTTTGTTGAGTTCTCTAAATCATCCAAGTTCCGGAATACCGTTCGCTCTTTTAGTCCCAGCATCTCAGTCTCTTGTTAACCTTACTAGTCTTAACAATATGACCAGATTTCAGGCTAATTTAATTTTAATTAAAACTTTGGTAAGGTAAATTTGTTGGATTATAATCAAACGTTGAGCATATATGTAATATAATTATCAATAGTATACCGTCATATATGATTGTTCTAAATTATGTGATCTAATATGTAATTAAAATATTTAATAATCAATGTATTCAATAAAGTGTGGTTCATAAATATGGATGAACTGATTTTGAGATTTGCAAGTAAGATCGAAGAACCGTTGTCCAAAGGTTTGTGTGGGATGCACGGATTTTGATGCGGCCGCACAAAATACCTCGAGAGTATATATGTAAAATACATATTGAGTTGGCTGATAACTAGAGGTCTGTGAGGACTGCACAAAACACTGTTAATTCAGAAAAGGCAGTTCTATGGATGCATATAACTATTTGTGCGGCTGCACATGCAGTGCCAGATGTGTTATCCTGTATGAGGATGACTAACACACAACTTAGGTTTCTGAACATCAGTTATTTTAGACTAAATATGAGTGTCTTTTCTTCTTCTTCCACCATCAAAAAAAGAAAGAAGAGATCTGTAAGGAAATTGGAAAGGTTTTCTCGAGAGCCACATCTTGGTTTAGGAAGGCCTAATCCATGATCATATGGCGTACCGGCGAGAAGGGACTTCTTGTCATTGAAGGCTTGTCTCGTGCACACAGAAACTGCTCTTCGCAATTGAGAATTCCATGGCCAACGTTGTGGAATTAGTTATTGTATTATGCACTTGTAATTATAGTTTATGAGTCGACTTTTGGTATTCTCGTCCATAGATTAATTAAAGTGGAGAACTGGTTCTTCTTCCTAGAATGTAAGTGTGTAATCCTAAGTGAAATATAATTATCTGATATCTTATCTAGATGTAATTGTTTGATCTCTATCCCAACAAAATTTGCATCAAAATTGAGATCCATGTGGACCTGATTTTTATCGATTGCTACGGTAAATGATGCACTGCACAAATAAAAAAACCTTGTTGATGAAATATTCAATTTTTATCAATCCATAGTAAGATGAGATGAAGTCATGAAACTACAAGTGGTGAAAGTGAAGAAGAATCGTCTGATGTCAGCATTTTTGTTTCAGATCATGATGTATTAGATTGCTCCATTTGCTGTGAACCCTTAAAGCCTCCAATTTTTCAGGTAATTTCATCTCCATATCTCTCCATTAAATTATCAAGAGGTAATTTGGACCATGTGTGTTAGCTCTACAAGTTTATCTTACCTGATTCAAGTCATCAAGTATTAGGTTTTGAATTTTGTAATGACATTTCCCTTTGTAATTATCACATTAGACAAATCAAATCAGAGTGTGATTACAATAGCACACCTCAACATGAAAATCAGTTTTTCATTACAATATCACATTAAAAAATAAAACACGCTAGAGCTTAAATGACCAATCTGCCACTACCTCTTAAATGACCAAGAAACTGATTTTCAGAACTTTTTATCTATATATAGAAGTCCAATTGGTCCCTGCCAAAACTCAAACTACTTAAAAACATGTAACTATTTGGAACTTCATCCTTTTCATCTGACGGTTGCAAAATTATGCTGTAAACAAGCTAGCTCATGCATTTACATTGATCACACCATTAAATTTCATTTTCAACTATCTCCTTTATTTTAAAATTTACAAAGCAGAAGTCCTCTAAATCACCTAACATAGCAAAACATACAAACGACCATACAACACAAAAAAGATGGACCTCCCTCAATTAATATCTTAAAAAAAAAAAGACTATATTTATGTCGATCTACAACAACAACAAAAAAAAGGCAAAGAGAAGTCCAACCTTTCTAAATGAGTTACTAAACTAGACCAAATAAAAAAAAATATCACACAAGAAAATGCACAATAATATCTATGCCCTGATCCAACAAAATGCCAGGGAAAGCTGCATGAACCCAGGTCTGTGCCAGAATAACCCTATTATGTCCTTCAGTAGTTCTCATATAAAGCAACTCATGGACAAATCCAATAGAATTTGTCACAAACTTATGGCGCTATTATTTGAAACAGAATAAAGTAGTGTTGCAGTTACTCCAGCCAATAATGCGCCAAAAATCAAGATACCCATACCAAGGAACCCTCTTCCTTTAACTCTCTTAGCAGCAGTTGAATTGAGCATATCGCCATACTTACCCTCGATCTTTTCACAATTCTCAAACTCGCCGACTTGTCCATCTTTTGGCACAAAGTTAGCTGTCTCAAGGCTCTTCTCTTCCTTCTTGTAAAGATGCACTTGGAGCTTACTCTTCAGGTTGTATGTATTAATACTCGACACATCAGTATCATTAGGGTTATCATAACTGCTAATGGTGCTCCTTTGTCGTAGCACGATACCCGTTTCATCATCCCCATTACTGTAATTAGCAAAGTCACAGTAATAAGTTGAGCTGGTGGGAATGGGAATAGTTTCATCTTTTAAAAACTGGAGGTCTTGAGTATTTTCATCATTAAGCGTGCCGAGAATGCTTTGGATATCCTCTTGTAAGAGGAAATGGTTTTCATCTTCTGAGCCTTCACCGGGAGAGTAGTACTTGGGTTCAGGCTTCAAAGCTACTGGGGTGGTTCCCACCTGTACATTTTTTTTTTAATATCAAATAAAAATTGAATTCATATTGGTTATAACACAAAGAATTCCAATTTCTCCATTCGTAAACAATTCCAATGGATTACTATCGACAGATTTTGGATAAATGCTATTTTTGTTAATACAGAAGAACTTACAGGTGCAGCACTGCATTGTGCACCGACAAGTGGAATTGCACTGAAATGGGGATCAAACAACTCTTGCAACCAATTTTCTATATCCTCTGGGTGGTGATTATTATTGTTATTAGAGTTGTTGTTGCTGATGATATTTTCTGACAAACTTGACCTGTTGTCGGACATAACAGGCTCCTCCGTGCTATTTAACTGCTGTAGTTCATTAAGTACCTCTTGAGTAGCCGACGTGTCAGCATCTGATGAAATTCCGTCCCTTTTAGTGACTCGGCAAAGAACAAAGAGATCCTATGTGTAGGATGAAAACAAGTTAAAAAGAGCTAAATATGAACTCCTAATTTATTAAACTTGACGGATATGAACTCCTAATTTCTGATCCAAAAGCTAATTAAGAGCTAAATATCACAACTACCTTCAAATCAGGGGCATTTTTGCATTCATTTTCATCCAAATAATACTCATGCATGATCCATTCTGTTCTTCTTCCAGCGGGAGGCCGGCCTTCATGAAAAACTAGGGTTTTCTTGGCACCTATAACTTTGTTGTTGCGCTTGATATTGCGGTCCTTGCCTGTGGATTTCCAATAACCTGCTTTCGTAGCCCGGTTAGACCGAGACCCATTTGGATATTTTCTGTCTCTGGGCGTGAAGAAGTGCCATTTTGTGTCGCTTGTAGGCACGTTGCATTTTGCTATAACCAAGTATATGTAGGAATACAATAAAGTAGAATAATTATTAATCATGCTAGTGTTACAAAATCAGGGAAAATCAGTTTGCCATCAAGGCTTTCTCATTGCAAATCGGAATTGGTTGCTTGAATTAGCATTGGTGTCTAAAATTTTAATCCCCCATCAGTAAAGCATAACACTCGGTAGTGAATGCACTTGGTTTAGGTTTTTAGTAATTAACTTAATCAAGGAAAAGTAGCTAGCATATAACCAAAGTAAGGTTTATGTAAAGGTTAATAAGAGGTTCTAAAGGAAAAATTAAGAAGATACTGTTACATCCCTAACTTTATACGGTACAATTTGGTACAAGTCAGGTCCAACAGTAATAAAATTATAAAATTAATTGAAATTGAAATTTGATAATGTGTGATATGAGGAAAAGAATCACTCACAAGATAAGTCCCATGGTTCATATTTGTAAATATCAATCTCTGGGATGACATCATAGTCTATCTTTTGATCATGTACCTTCCTTTTCAGATAATGAGATATCAGTTCTACATCCGTCGGGTGAAATCCAAAACCCGGGGGAAGATTTAGAGCTCTCAGTGTGTCCATTATACTAACCACCTTAATTCATTATTGAAATCAATATTAGATATTCTTGATTTGTGTGATAATAAAAAATATTACAGATAAGAGAAACCATGAAAAAAACCTAACTATGTGACTAAAATTGAGATAATGAGAAAGAATTTATTATAAGAAATTGCAACAGGGGACCCGTAGAAACAACTGGAACAAAAATCATACGCTAGTGAGGTTCTCGGAGAAATTTAGCTTAAAATCGAGTAAAGAGGATAAAAAGACTACCTTTTCACTGCGCGCATAGAATTTGTGTATAGAGAGAGAGAAGTTTCGGTTAAGTCTTGAGGGGCAGAGAGGAGAGCGATTGGGCTATTCGCGTGTATGTTTTTTTCTTCCTCTTTTGTTCTCCGCGCCTTCCTCACATCCGTACTGACTCTGAGATAAACATTTACTAAGGGGGGGCCCCGTGTCATTGAGATAGTAATTAGCGTCTGGTTGGTGGTCCTTGTCCACGCAAAGATTTGGTAACTTTGCTTAACGCGGTCTTCTCCGCGGCCCGATGCTGGTCACTCCGCCGGTGTGCTCACCGCACGAGACTTCCTGTTTTCTGTTTCCTGACGAATGTTGCTCGAGCTTGGTGTACGCATTTAATGCGCAGTTTGGAAAAGTACCCTCGCTTTCGGTCTACAAAAATACGACGTCTACCACACTCACGCACTAGAATATAACGGTATAGCCACCTCCTTGACCTCTTGAGTCTTGAGTCTTGACTTGTGTAATCTAATCTTGGGCCGGATGACATTTCTCAGAAGTTTCATAGCATAGCTGCATAGATAGCGATTCCTAGAATCAGCCTCCACTCCGTTTTCTACGAAATGGAGATGGTTGGAAGTAACTAATTTAGGGATTTAAAAAAGGTCCCGGCACGATGGATACGTCATAGCATGCCGGTTACGTGTTGTGACTCGCGTATTCCGTGATGTGGTTATTTTTTGAAAAGTTGGCACGACAAGACACATTACGCGAAATATCTAATTACAACATGATACGTGGTCACACAAGTTACGTGTAATTAGAATCATTAAATCTTGATCGAATGGTGAATTTTGAATAAACTAACTTAAATTATGAAAAAAAAAAATAGTTAGACGTAATCAAATGTGACAAATGTGACTGGTTAAGTTTGACTACGATGTGACTAACGTATCGTGACCATCCTTTCAAATTTGATCACAGCATGTATAAATCTATTTTGGTGACAACATGATGCATATTTAGATCCCTAAACTATGTTTTTAGAAGATAACTATTTCTGAATGTGGCCATATACACTAACAATTGTGGTTCTTTGTTTTCATTCATCCAAAGTGTTTCAACTTTCAAGCCACGCTTTTTTTTTTCTTGCAATTTTTTGCATAACGAAGTAGTCTCAATCAGTGTGATAAAAAACGGTGTTAATGGTCGTTTAATCAGAAACGGCGGTCAAACCGTTACGAATACGCTTAACGGATGCATGTTTGTGGATAAAAATGATTAATCGGCCGTTTTACCGTTTAATCGTCTGTTTATTCTCGTTTATTTTCATTTTTTTTTCGTTTATTCCCGTTTATTCCAGTAAATATTTATTTTTCACATTGTTTTTTTTTTTTTGCTATGATAGCGTGTGGTAATAAGGTTTATAAATCATGTATTGTAGTTTTATTTATGCTTGGATATACATCCAATATTTTTTATATATGTTTTTTTCTTCCTACTTACTTTGAAATTGATTAATTCTTCTATTATTTATATACCATATATTTTTCTTACTTACTGATATAATTTTTTCAATTAGTATGACGTCTTTATTTGTTAAATTAAGTTGTTATCATAAACTAAATTCAGTGATTTTATGTTGTAATGTTTTATTTCTTTCAAATAATATGTTATTAGTATTTGAAAAAGGCTTAATTCTCAAATTATTTTTTCATTAAATAAATGTGTTACTTACACATGTAAAATGCTAATGTGTTAAAAAGAAATAAGCGTAGTGTAATGTTATAATAATAAAACTAGGTTAAATTAAGTTTATTTAATAAGTTTAATGAGTTAAATAAATTATTATGATATATATACACACGCATAAATTTAATAAAAACGTTAAATTATCTGCATAATTCCGATTAATTAACCGCATATCGATTAATTATTTGGCGGTTCCCCGTCCATCCGACGATCGCATACCTTTATTTACAACATTGCATCGAATATCTGAGGGTGATGCGGATTCACCATCAGTTCCGTCAAATTTCAAAAAATACTAGCTCGCTAGCAAAAATAGCGAGCCAAAGCTGGTTCCTATCCGTTAACAAAGTGAGCGGTCCTGGTGCTTTTTGTAACCTGATGAAACTAACGATACGAGTGAAATTTCAAATTTGTTATGTTATAGATAAAGATTTCGGATGCACAAGATTATATAGATCTAGGCATTCTAGCTAGACCTTGCTTCCGACATAGAACTCGTCGCCAACAAATGGATTTTAGATCAGGAAATCCGAGAGATGTGATTTTGATGTAATATGCTTATTTTTTTCACTGAAAACCAATAATTGGATCCGTAGATGTCATAGAATTCATGACATAGGAGCTCGGTCAATTGTACAAGAATTTGCATAAGAACCCTATGGATAAGTACACTCAAAGGATTGACAAAAAAAAAATACTTTTTTTTTACTATTTTTTTTAAATTACTATCTACCTTGACTTTATAATTATGAGTGGGTTTTATTTTTAATCTATCACAACTTATTTGAAACTAATTGCTTAATTGTACTATATTTGTGATATGATTAAATAATCATTTTGAACGAATATTTATATTAAAAAAAATCTTTTGTCAATTTTTGAAAGGTTACTAGATGAATATGTTTCTTTAAAATTCGAGAGATCTGAGCTCTGATCTTTGGAAGTTCGGAACAATTAAGTTAAAACTTTCTTGGAAGCATTGCATTGATCAACAAGTTGAAAAGAATTCTTTTGTTATTTATTTCTTTTATTTATGACGCCGTCATACATAGTCATGTCGGTTAGGCTCAGCTTCAAAAAGAGAATAGGCGAAAAGAGAAGAAGAAGAAATCACTGTGTGAAAGAGAGATATCGCTAGCCTGCTCGGTCAGGTGCGACTTCACCTGCTCCAAAAAAAAGAGAGTTGGAGAGGAAACAGAGGGGAGCGATTAGTACTGTGTAGATTTTTGACGAAATATTTTATCTCCACGGGATGTAAGATCACTGTGTGGAGGGAAGATTCACCGTGTCTTCTTTCCTTCCTCTTTCATTAATGAGGTTTCACCCTCTGATTCCGAAGCACAGCTTTAGGCTTAGCTTCAGAAAAGGGTATGCGAACGTAGGGGTGTTCATCGATTCGGTTCGGTTGAAACTGAACTGAACTAGGCAAACCAAAGTTATAATTCAGTTTAAAAAATAGAACGGAACCGAACTGAACCGAACCAAAAGTTTTATTTCAGTTTGTTCGGTTCAAACCGAAATATATTATTTTTTTTATTTAAAGCAATTATTTTGTAATAAATCGAAGTATATTAAAAAATAAATCGGGGTCTTAAGAAATAAACCGGGATATTAAGAAATAAACCGATGTATTTAAAGTAATTGATTAACAAATAAACCGGGGTATTAAGAAATAAACCAGGGTGGTCCGGACCAAATTCATAATATATAAAAGTTTGGTCGGTTTGGTTATTTCGGTTTTGAAAAGTTCCAAACTGAAGTTATAATTCGGTTTTAAAAAGCAAACCGAGCCGAACCATTAAACTAAAAAAACTGAACTGTTTAACCGATCTAATTTGGTTCAGTCCAAAACTGATTAAACCGGATCCAATGAACAATCCCTACGCGAAGGGAGGGGAAGAATAAATCACTGTGTGGAGGAGAGACGTCACCAGCCCTCTTGGTCAGGTGCAACTTCACCTACTCCAGAAAGAGAGAATCGGAAAGAAAACGGAGCAGAGCGGTTACTGCGGAGGGAAGATGAGATGAGTACTATATGTGTAGTGTTTTGAAAAAAATCTTTCACCTTCAAATAAGATCATTGTGCGGAGGGAGGATTCACCGGTCTTTTTCCCTTCTCCTTCCATTAATGAGGTTTCATCATCTGATTCTGAAGCACAATCTTAAAATATGTACCTCTCAATTGTTAAAAAATAAATAAATACAATGCTTATTTAAAGATGCAATTTAATAATTACTTTAGCAAAATTTGTTACAAACTCGACAATGTGATAATTACGACTTTACGAGATTATTATACGAAGTAAATAAAAAATTGGTAATTATGAAAATATTGAATGAGCTCGCAAATTAAAATTGGAGATGACTCGTTTCGGTTTCTGTTTAATCAAGACTCGTCTCATAAGAGCGCTGATCTAACAATCTCTCTAATCGTGAGGTGAGGATCTAAAGATCGGACGGCTGGAGTTCATCTGATTCTTTCAACGACTTCGACTGTCAGATTATTTTATGATGAGCGCTGAATGCTGATGGTGATCTAAAGGTAGGGAGCTCTCTGAGTCTCTACTCTCTTGTCCGACTGTCCGACCGCCAGCCCGTCTCCGCTCGCCCTCTCCGTCTCTGCTCTCGATTCGATCCTCTCCTCTCCTCTCCTCCCTCGCAAGTCGCAACTAATAGGTGAGTCCATTCTCTCTCTCTCTCTCTCTCTCTCTGTCACTCACACCAGTCAGCTGTCAGCATTGAACCCCCAAATGTCACTTCTGTTCGGATTAGTACAAATTTACCACAAATTCTATTCAAATTTGTACAGCTTTTGAATATAACACAAGGTACAGAAAAAGAACAGGTCAGGTTTGCTGAAGATAGATAACTAACTCTAATTTATTTATGGGCTCATACAGCTACTTCAATTGAGAGCATATAAAGAATGGAGGAGTTGAAGAAACTTTGCGCTTAATTTTGTTTCGTTGTGGGTAACAAATAAATATAGCAAAATGCATTATCCTACAAACCCTACCAATTATTTGCAAACCCTAACTGCCACCTCCAAGCTACCCTATCTCTTCCATTCCTCTTCATCTTTAGGGTGTAACCATCTATCCAATCCAAATTACCCTCTCTCACTCTCTCTCTCTTCCCTCTCCACTTGTCTCAAATCCATCCATCCAATCCATTCTTCCACCTCTTCTTCCTCCAATTGCAATTGCTCTGCTGAGACTGAGAAATCGGGGAGCATGGATAGCCTAGTCCAGGTGGCCCACTCTGTTGCTGATGTCGCTGGTGAGGTCTTAAGGAAGTACTTTCGCCAGCGTTTTGATATCATCGACAAAGACGACCTAAGTACACTCATATCTCCCTCCATTTTCATTTTTGTTGTTAAGGAAGTACTTTGGCATTTTTATTTATCTTTTTTCTTTTATTTAGTTATTTGTGCCTTTAATTTTTCTACCTCTCTGATGAAGGTCCTGTGACAATTGCGGATAGAGAGGCCGAGGAGTCTATGGTTTCACTTATATTAGACAAGTTCCCTTCTCATGCCATGTAAGTTTCAGAATTGGTATAAAACCCTCTAATTCAATAATATATCTCTAGATTATACTGCAGTGTGGATTGAATTTTTCACCTTTTTCTTTTTTTAAATTTTCTGCCTTTCATATAAATTTCGTCAAAGGTAGAGCTATTTTATGTGCAGATATGGAGAGGAGCATGGCTGGAGATGCAAAGAGGAATCAGCTGATTATGTCTGGGTTTTGGATCCTATTGATGGGACTAAAAGCTTTATTACTGGTATGTTCAATTGCTTCTATTTTATTCTCAATGTGTGCGTAACTGGTTAATTTAATTGTTGATTTGAGATGCTTTAATCACTTTTTGTTTTGTAGGGAAGCCTCTATTTGGCACGCTTATCTCAATTTTACACAAGGGTAAACCGGTACGTTTCTCTTACATAATCTGCTTCATTATACCTACATACTTATTATCAAACTTTCAACAAGTAAATGAACCGATAGGTTCTTATGATATATGTTTCTTCCTTCTTTTGAACTGTTCAGATAATAGGAATAATAGATCAGCCGATTTTGAGAGAGAGATGGGTGGGGATTGATGGAAAGACAACCACCTTGAATGGAAGAGAAATCTCAACTCGTACTTGTAGTGTACTCTCACAAGCTTATTTGTATGTACTATGTTCTCACTTTTTATTTGTATTGTCTCTTTGTACTATGTACTACTACTAGTTTAGGCTGCTACCTGTCGATGTTCGTAAATTCCACGTTATTCATGGAAAGCTAAGCAAAATAACGTGACTTGGTTTCACATAACTGCAATATACATAGCTATGGAGTAAGGATTAGTATCTCTCTCTCTTTTCTTTTTCTATCTTAACATTAAACTGTAACCACTGAAAGCATTACTTGCTGTCAGTATGGCTTTAGTTGTCCTAATTGAAAACTTTTTTGCAATGATAATTTTTTGTTTATTTCTGAAGGTATACAACAAGTCCACACTTATTTAGCGGGGAAGCCGAGGAAGCATTTGCTCGTGTTAGAAATAAGGTTAATTGACTATATTGAACCTGTCTATTTTGCATGTTATTCATTTTTTTTTTCTTTTACATCTTTTTTTTTTTTGACAAAAGGCGTAAAGCCTGTTTCATTAAGGAACCAGTCAGAACAGTTTTACAACAAAAGCTAAAAGTCCATAACCCAAACAGAAAGCATAGAGTACTATAACAAAACAACAGCATAGTATATAAACACTAAACTAGATAAACTAAAGAAGCTGAAAGCTAATTAGTGCTGCTAGACGTTTCTTCAATGTCGTCCTGCTGTGGGTAGTAATCCAGCATCTGAATATCCTCAGGTGCCAAGGTTTGGAGCGGAATCTCATCAATATTGTCCGGCATCCAACGGAGAATAATCTCTCTGGACTGGCGCTTGATCAGACCTGCCCAATAATTAAGTAAAGCAACCACCATTAGTACCATGGATCGAAAAGACTTCTTACCAGAATTTTGAAAACACGATTCATTGCGTAATTTCCAAATGGTCCAGCACAGTGCACTAAAGACCATGAGAAAAGCAGTCTGATCAGATTTATCTAAAGTGAATGAGAAATCAATTATATCACTAATGTTATTCCAAAGACGAAAGTGTAGTTGATCACTTGATTGTGACCCATCCAGAACCAGAGATGCTGAGCTAACCTGCAATGCAAAAACAAATGATCAGAAGTCTCATTTTCCTGATTCTTTTACATCTCCATGCTTTCTATATATGTATTTACTTGAATGATGATTTTGGCAGGTGAAAGTGCCATTATATGGTTGCGATTGCTATGCATATGCACTTTTGGCTTCTGGTTTTGTTGACCTTGTTGTTGAATCTGGTCTAAAGGTTTTTTGTTTTCTTTTTCAAAACGTTCCTTTTTTCATTCTATCCTACAACATGCACCAGGCATGTGGATGACCTTATTTACATTTTTTTTTATTTTTTTCTCTTTTACATAGCCATACGACTTTCTTGCACTGGTACCAGTGATAGAAGGTGCAGGTGGTACCATAACAGATTGGAAAGGAAATAGACTCAGCTGGCAAGCATCCCCTCAGTCACATCCCACAAGTGCGTAAAACATTTCTGACATTAGTTACATTCTACTTTTGTTAAAATCTAATTACTATTTTGAAACATGTTAGGTTATAATGTGGTGGCAGCTGGAGATGCTATGGTCCACAAAGAAGCGATTGAGGCACTTCACTGTTCATAATTAGCTTTGTACATTTTTTTTGCTTTAATTGGAATAAAAGCGAATTGACTGGACTGAGAAGTGAAAGTTATGGGGCAGAAGTTTTGACTGACATACAATTTGTGATGATAAAAGATTGTGATCATCCTAATAATTTAGTATTTAGTTGTTACATTTCTGTAGTTTTCATTATAGTTTTGAAGTCGTTATTTTTGTTGAGTTGTTTTAGTATGCGAATGGTTTTATGTTTGTATTGGCGTTATTAGGTCCTTGTAGACAGTGAAACTCTTCTTTGAGCAAAATTCTTCAAGGATGGAGATACGTGCTTCTTTATGGCCAGATAAATATGACAAAAAGAATCATAATATGGTTTATCGCAAGCATTAAATTTAATTATTAGTACTAATATGCAACCGGTGCTTGCTTCCGAGTTCCGACCCAGTTCCAGTTTAGAAGTGAATTAGAAGCCCAAAATTACAAACTAACTTTATTTGGGCTTTGAGGGTTTGAAAAATAAATGGCCCATATATCATGTGACAGTGAGACCCAGTGGTTGCAGTTGAGTTTCAGTTCAACTAGAGAAGAGAGAAGGAGAGAGTCGATTCATGTCATGCAATTCGGATTGGGATTGGGATTGGGATTGGGATTGGGGCATAGAGTCGCGGCTACTCCGTCTGGTGGAGCCCTTGAAGCTGAAGGCACAAATGGAATGGATCGCCGCCGTCGCATTTTCCTTTTGGGAACGGGCTTCGTCGCCCGCCACGTGTCCATCCCACTCTTGCAACAAGGCTGGTACGCCCAAGCATTGTATCTCTCTCTCTCTCTACTATACTGTCTGTACTGAATCTCTACTCTCTCTCAACTCATCAGGCACGTGTCTGGCACGTGCACCACCTCCCTCAAGAAGAACCAATTGAGCACAGTCGGAATTGATGCTCATCTCTTTGATGCCAACCGCCACAAGTACATACATGCTTATTCTTTCTTTCTTTTCACTTTGTGCCTTGTTTTGTCTTTACAATATACATGCTTATTCTTTGTAGGCTGACAGAGCTTGAAACCTTGCGAGATGCATCTCACGTACTGGTTTCAATCCCACCCGCTAATGGAATTGGTGATCCTGTCTCTTTCTTTCTTCCCTTTTTCATTTTCATATTTCACTGCTTAAAGCTTTTCCGCAAACACTATCTAGCTGTTGTGTGAATCATTAATTTCTTCACTTTATAACACTCAGTCTGCTCTCTATCATATGAAAATGTCCAATACAGTAAGTAACAGGATTAACAGGTTTAATTTCCCTTTGCAATGTAAAATACAGTTGCTTAATCTGCACCGTGAGTTGCATCCCTTGCTGAATTATGGAAATCTACAGTGGTTATGTTATCTTTCCTCTACTAGTGAGTCCTTTTTTCTTCAAAATATCATATATGTACTTCTCTCACTTCATTTCCTCGTCAAATCCTATTTAATTCTGTCACCATGGGTCAAATTAAGATGGAAACAAAAGCATATATAACTCAACATGACAGGTGTATATGGAGATTGTGGTGGCGCTTGGGTTGACGAGGAGTAAGTCTGCACTGTTGACTTTTGCAATTCTTTCCTTTTAATTTGTTACAAATATTTTGTTCATAAATTACTGATCCTGTATAATTGGTTCAATGCAGTTACCCAGTGAATCCAAGAACTGAATCAGCCAAGTCGAGATATGAAGCTGAAAAGGGATGGACTCATTTTGGGCTTAGCCTCGGCTTATCCACCTTTATTTTTCGGTTAGGTGGAATTTATGGTTCAGGAAGAAGGTTCGGACTTTTTTCTTTAACCAACACCTTTCCCATTTATTTAATTTACTGATAACCCCCTCATATCCTATTTTTTGTTTAGTATGTGTCCTTGCATACACTCTAGTAATCCAAGTATTACTGGTCACCGGGAAATTTTCATTTTTGAAGAACAATTTGTATAAGATGCAGAATTTCGAAAGTGAATTAACTTTAAGAAAATAAGGCAAAAGAATGAAACAGCTGGAACTAAAATGTTTGGTTGGTCAGTAGATCAAGATCAATGGTTTGAATTCGTTGTTGAAACTTATCAATCTGTCTTTTAATTTAATTTAAGCTCACAAACCTTCCTCGGGAGCACAAGTTCATACCAGCTTCACTCAATAATTTTTTTTTCCCTTTACTGGTATATATACATTTAGGCTCAGACTTCAAAAGATAATCACATAATCACATAATCACAGAAGCAATCTTCACTAAAATAACTGGAAAATATATCCATTTATTCTATTATTTGTATAATTGTAATTTCATTTATGCCCAAACTGCTAACACAATCAT
Organism: Carex arenaria; assembly: GCA_964058825.1. Classification (NCBI taxonomy): domain Eukaryota; kingdom Viridiplantae; phylum Streptophyta; class Magnoliopsida; order Poales; family Cyperaceae; genus Carex; species Carex arenaria. The sequence continues at coordinate 198,666 of CAXKVW010000397.1, read as the reverse complement.
GAAAGGAAAGAGCTTATTTGTATACTTACAGTGCCTTAGATACACTTATGAAAAGGAAGGGCTTATCAGAAAATCAGAAGAGAAGAGATTCCAGAGATTTCTATTATACAGCTCGCGTACATGTTGCTGATATTTGTCAAGCTATCTTATCTAGTATAGCAAACCCTTATCTGGGGTACATATTTCCTTTCTTTCTTTCTTTATTTTTTATTTATAATCTTTATTTACTTGCTCTGGTTGGATTTTTCTTAGTTTTTTTAATGAATTCACTTTTCAGGAAAATATACAATGTGGTAGATGACGACCCAGCCCCACGAGCTGAGGTATTTGCATTTGCTCGGGATTTGATAAGTCGAAGGTATCCTGAGATGGTGAGTGATTTCAATCATGTAAGTTTAGGAGATGTGCAAGCAATTATTGGGGAAAAATGTGTATCTAATATGCGCATGAAAAAAGAGCTCGGTGTACAATTAATATACCCAAGTTACAAGTCTGGCTTACAAAGCATCTTTGATTCTTGGTCGAGTTCCTTGTGAATATATACAATTACGCCATACTGTTGCTTGTAATATGTAATTTATTTTTTTGCGCTTTTTGGCTTTTGTGTTCTGGCTTGCTTGGTGAACTGCCATTTTAATTTCATGGTTACATCATCCATATACGAGAGATGCTAAGACACGGATTGCCCCGTGCTTTACATCTAAATATTGGTTTTTAAAGTTTATACGGCCGAGTAAAAAAACTGTTCAATATGATGTTTTCAGGGTTTCTATATGGAAAATATCTAAGGAGATTAAATTTATACCTTTTAGAATTCCTTCTATTATTTTTTTTGTATAGGTAGTATATATATTAATCTAAAGTTTTTTTTTTTAAAACCATACACAACAACAACTTTTTATCTAAGAAAATTATATACTTTGGTTTTCAAGTAAATTTTTATATAGAGGAGGGATTTACTTACAACATGTTACAATATTCGGTTTTGTGATTTTCAAAGTCCAAATAATCGATCCAAACCATTCAACGTGATATCTATATTAAAATATGGTTTGAGATCAAATTTTACATTTTTTTTTTACTATTTATTAAGCATTTTACAAAATTGTTATTTCTCAGTGGTCCAAAATTGTCTAAAAACAACAGTTTTATAAAATACTTAATAAATAGTAAAAAAAATTCAAAAAAATGTAAATTTTGATCTTAAACCACATTTTAATATAGAGATCATGTTGAATGGTTTGGATCGATTGTTTGAATTTTGAAAATCGCAAAACCGAATGTTGTAACATGTTGTAATTTTCAAATGTTATAAGTGGTTCCCTCTTTTATATAAAAATCATACTAAACGATTTGAATAACTCTTTGAGCTAAAAAATCAAAATCTTGATATAATATTCGGAATCATGCTTGGTTTTTAAAACATCTTATCATCTTTATCTGTATATATTCATGAGCTTAATTAGGAGCGAAACTAAAAAAATTTGAATAGAGAGTTAAACTAAAATATGTGAAAAGGTCAAAATAACCTAAAATTTTTTAATAGAGAGTTAAACTATAAAATGTATAATATGTGAAAAGGTAAAAAATAATCTGACATTCGAAATTGAATCCAAAACCTCTTAAATATCAAGTTGAACTCTAGCCACTAAACTACGAACAACATTTGACATTTTATGAGTAGAGTTAGACTATATAAAAAATTAAAAAAATTAAATTAAATTTTAATATCCATAATTAAAAAAAAATTAATTATAAGGAACTTTTCACACCTGCGACTAGAGTTTGATTGTTTGTTTGTTGCAGCGTTTTGTTGAATGAATGAAATAGGAGTAGGTCCGATGGGCATCGGACCTACTTTTAGGTTCAATTAATTCTAGAATCATATGATTAGCATTAAGATTGGTGTACACGGAAATTGAAATGGACTTGCACGAATTTTAATGTATTTAGCACAGATCTTGATGCAATCGAATGGTCATTTTACCCATCGAACCAAAGTAGGTCCGATGGGCATCGGACCTAATCTGAATTGCCCATCGGACCTAAATGAATTGTTGGTTGTACTTGTACGAAATCACATCTGCTGCGATTCTAAAAGGGTCAACAGTAACTCTAAAATTCCTGCTTTTCCAAATCTGACCGTCCAATAATATCGTGCACGTATCTCAAAGCACATGATTTTTCCTTGCACGAATCTCGAAACAATTCAACAGTTAGATTTGGAAAAGCAGAAATCGCAGGTCACTGTTCATGAGCGGAGAATCGCAGCAGATGCGGACTCGTACTTGTACAGAGACACCAGTATTCATTGCAGCCGGTTGGCGGTTGTGTATGGTTGGTTGCAAGTATATATCAGAACAAATATTAGTAAAGCGGCGTTTGAGAAACAGAAACAGATAAACATCATCAATTAATTACGAATTTCACTTTATTTGCAATGTGCAACTTTCTCTATCTTGATCTGTGTATTAGTTGAAGAAATCCAAGGATAGCTGTGATGTGATGGTTTGTCTTCAATTATTATTAGTGTTTTAAGTAATGTGCCGTGATAAATACGTCATGACAAACACAAGATGTTTTATTTTAAAAGCTTTGCATAAGTTATGAATTCGTGATCAGAACTCGATCTTTAATTAGTTAATTAAACATAATCTTAGGATTTTTTTTCTTCTAACCAATTATACTAACGTCCCATCTCAACAAACACAAGACGTGATTAAACAAATTTTACGCGAGGTAGTGTGCTAAATATAGTGGAAAAAGGATGTGTTATATTTATCACAAGTCATGTTTAATATTTTCTTTGTCAAATTTTAAATTGTTTATTAGAAAATTTTGAGAAAAATGTCGAAATTGGTAGAAAATTGCAATAACATTGCAAAATGAATAAAATAATGTTGGGAAATTCTTTTCATGTTAAAAATATTTTAAAATTTTGTTCTGATTTTGAAATGTGATTGAAAAAGTAATAGAAGAATTTCCAACCTTTTGGAAAATAATGACTTTTTTTAATGTGAAGAAAAAATTGTTGGAAAATTTAATTAGTTTCATACTTTGTAAAAAGATTTGACAGAAATTTTAATGCGTATAAGTTGGATGGAGATATTCAAATGGAAACCGTAAATATTTATTTGATCAGCAGTGGGTAGAGGAGAGGAGAGCAGCTTGGGTCCGATGTCTATCGAACTCAACTGAGATCTGCGCACGATATTTTAATATCCGTATGAGATTGCTTTAATATCCGTGCACAATGATCCTAAAACAGATCGGACGGTTATGGAACTCACCAGATTCAAATTTGTCCCAGAGGAGGGAGGTGCATAAATGGTCAAGAGAGAGTGACGTGGGATCCAAATTATATCCAGCAACAGCAAACTGCTATTTTCTAAATATATTTTTTATTTGGAGCTGATCGGAGCACCAATTTAATTATAAGATATTCTAAGTTGACTTCGGATTATGATTTGAGAGATACTGTGACGCTTATTTATTTGTGATGTTTTTTTTTTTTTTTTTTTTTAATATTTTGTTTCGTCACGTTCCGTAATATTAATACGTGATTACGTGTCATTCTGTGGCAGATCATGTTTCGTAAAAAAAATTTATCGAAAAAAACATGTCACCCATGTTATTTTTTATTCACAGTTATATGTTTTGGCATAATTACTAAAGCTATTCTCGTATGATTTATACTTCAACTCAGCTTCCTTCTTTTTGTTATTTTTCAATTTGAAAAGCTTAATTTTTTCAAAATAATATAATTGATACTATATATATACGTACTTTTGTTTGCCTAGCTAAACATATGTCATAGACAGGTGAGAAGTTTAAGAAATAATATAATTGATACTATTAGATACTGATAGGATCATGTACCGAAGACCCATAATGAAGACAGGTCTTAGACAATGAATAGGCTCGGCCTCAAACTCCTAACTCGGGCCAGGCCGAAGTCATGAAGAAAATCCGGGTCGAAATCAATCCCTAAAACACCATGAACAGTTCCAGGCCGAAATCCGCTCGAACCGGGCCCCATGTCGGGACCGGACAAAATGAGCAGGGAATCGGTCGAAACCGGTCTGACAAGGCTCGGAAGTAGATACGCTCAAACAAGGCCCTGCCTGGCACCAGCTCAGAAAGGCCCAGTTCGGCCTCAGCTTACACTCACCGTAACTGTCTCCGCCAATAGTGAACACGGTGTTATCACCGCCCGTACGGATAGTTAAGCCTATTTAAGGCACTGAGCTTCATTATTACGGGTTGGACTCTGAACACACTTACTGAGGTAATAAGCTAGAATTAAGTATCTCGCACACACACACCGCATTCTTAGCACAGCACTCCACCTCTCAATCTCGGCCTGCTACCTCGAAGCAGGACGAGCCTGATAAGGAAGAAGTCCAACAGTATGGCTCGCTCTCATCTAGACAGGGCGTATCAGATACTAATTAATAAAAAAAAATTATTATCGGAAAAATATTGGAGCAATTTTAGGTAATGAAATCAGAATGTGGGTTGAATAAAAAAAATGAAGTTTTTTTTTATCTGTGCATGCTAAATGTCTTCAATATATTGATATTAATTTGCCGAATCTAACAAACCTAACATTTTAACCCGACACCTACCATTGCTGCAATTTATAGCTGCTTATATAACTAATTAATCATAGTTTGTCTTTTTGAATTTAGAGTTAATTTGAGGATGAGTTGTTGGGGATGGTTGTTCGTTGCAAGTGGTTTTCATACATTTAATGTAGTTTGTGATGTATAATACAGCAATGTACGTGGGAGGTTGTGCTGCACGCATCACACGTATCAGATACAAATTGATTGATATATGAGGAATCTATTTACACTATTTTTTGGTGATACCAAATTATACCATCTATTTTTAATGTTCAGACTGTCGATTCAAACCGTTCAATATGTTGGATATATTAAAATGTGCTTACAGATCAAATTTTATATTTTTTTTGAATTTTTTTACTATTTATTAAGATAGGTACAAAAATTCAATAGTTTTGAAAATAACAATTTTGTAAAATACTTAATAAATAATAAAAAATATATATATATATATATAATTTGGTCTCTAAGCACATTTTAATATGGACGTCATGTGGAACGGTTTGGATCGACTGTTTGGACTTTAAAAACTTTAAAAATAGATGGTGTAATTTTGTGTCACCAAAATAATGGTGTAATTTGATCCATCCTCTTGATATATTCCACCACACTCCACAGATATATTATATTATTATTACTATTATTATTATTGGAAAAAAATAAAAACGAGACAGTGGAAGTTGGATCATGTACACAATCAAGCTTAATTAATTAGTTAGACATATTATATATGACATGCATGTGCATGCCAAAAGCGCAAACTGCATATATGACGCAATCTCTTTCTGGGTCGGTAAGGAGGTTGGAATATGGTTAAGCAAATTAATAACGTAAACTGCAGGACAAAAGAAAATTAAAACTAGTAGTTATTAGAATTATTTGTGGTTGTGGTCGGTGTCATGCAGGGGCGGATCCAGGATTTTCGTTAGGGGGAGACAAAAAAATATCGAATCGGATTTAAATAGCTAATCGGGTTCAAATCCAATAATTAATTAAATACTTAATAAAAAAATAATGTTTTAATCTATACTTTTCAATGCTCTGACTTGTAATTTCTGATATTTTAATATGTAATTCTAATTATTAATCATAATTGAAGAAATCTATTTTAATTTTAACTCTAAATTTAACTCGAACAACAAATAAAACTTTCAGTGGGGGGGAATTTTTTTTTCAGAGAGGGGCAGAGTCGATCGAAACATCCCAACTTGCACTAAAACGCAAAATTCAGGGGGAGCAGCCCCCTGGTTCAACTTGGGTCCGCCCCTGGTATCATGCATTTACCAGGTTTTGTCAGTAAAAGTAAGTGGAATTCTTCTTCATGGTAAGAAATAAAAAAAGGAAAAGAAAATCAAAGTAGTAACTATGAGTGGATCATACTGAGTAGAACTAGTGTTTCTAAGCTCATTAAGTCTCTTGATGAGTTTAACTTCAAAAAAATTTGAATTACTTTAAATGTGAAATATAAAATGTTGAAATTGATCTATTTTACGATGCGATTACATATCAAATTTATGAATTTTTGAATTAATTAAGTTCAAAGTCAAGTAGTTCAAAAAGAAGAAGAGGTTTAGTTAATTTTAATGTATTTTTTTAATCGCTTGACTTTATATATACTAAATTTTTTTTTTTAATTTTACATGTAAGCACATTATTCGTGAAGTAGACCGGTTTCAATAATTTTGATTTGTCGTTTGAATTCGTCAATTCGATAAGTTTTAAAGCCAAATTCATCAAGAATTTGATGAGCTTAAGAACACTTTAGTTCTTACTCGTGAATACAATCTGTGTTCTACATTTTGTTTTTAATTAACTTTTTCTGTTCGTGGACAACTGTAACAGATTAATACGCCTCTAGAGGTGAAAACGATATGGATGATATTTGATCAATATTCAAAAATTAGATGTGGATATATGATATTTGAATATCCGTGTGGATATGGATACAGATATGAATTCACATCCTCTGAGATATCTCAAACTTTGAGTGTTTTTCGGTAAATCTAAACCGTTCAAAAACATTATGCATGAATCTCCAAGCAAAAATAATATTGGCCCTTGCGCTTTCCCCAAATAGGCATTGTACATATCGGTCACGCAAAAGTTGAGATATCTCAGAGGATACACACTCTACAGATATAATTTTACGTTTTAATTATCCGTATTTCAAATAGTATATACACACTATTTAGTTTAATATATATTGTAAATAAATTATGTTATTCAACATTATAAATTTATAATTAATAAATATTATGAATTTTAGTATTTTTTAATAACATTTTTTTATTTTTTTAAATTTCTAATTCGATATGCATATCTATATCCGTATTAAAAAAAAAAAAATATATGAATATGATTTTACAGCGGATCACCCCTACATGCCTCCAACCAACTGTAATAGAATAACAATTAATAATGTCATGCTTTTTTTTCCTTTTTTTTTTAATATATTGTGCATCTATATATCTTCTTCCTAGCTTTCTTCTACGTTTCACCGTTCATTAATAATTTATATAACAATATAAGTTGGTCGTCCTGCTTCTTACCTGATCAATTCAATTCAATTGAGAGTTTGAGAGCTCCATCTCCTAATATGTCTCTGTCTCTCTATGACTCTATTATACCTAGCTAGATTTAAATATACAACAATTATTCATATCGAAGAGTAATTAATTAGAGCGTACATCGGGCAAAGCTAAGGAAGAAAGAGATGGATATGGAGATGGAGGATGATTACTATGTTGTGAAATGGATAATTTCAGGTGTGATTTTTTGGACGACGTCCTTCCTCATGGTTCGAAACTTGCTCCCAAAACGATCCTTTGATTTCTGCACTCGAATTGTGGCCACGATGCACGCCACCTGCGCCATCTGCCTCGCCTCATTCTCCGTCCAGGACTGGACCTGTCCTGTCTGCCCTTTGGCTTCCCGCTCTTCTCCCCTTCAGGTGATAAGAATTAGTTGTTTAATTGGTTAATCAATTATTAATTCATCTGGAAGGTTAAGGTATGAATGAATATATATGAATTAATTACTTTCAGATGAGGGCATTGGCAGTGACACTGTCTTACATGATATATGATCTGATGGCCACAATCTTCGGTGACAATTTTACGGTTGACAATGCCGTTCATCACCTCGTCAGTATCGTGGGGATCGGCGCAGGGCTTGCCTATCAAAAGGTAATTAAGATTGTTTGTTGGTTTGTTTGTTTTGTTTTGTTTTAATTAATTTTTATATATGAACGAATGAATGAATGAATGAATTTGATTTTGAATTAGTGTGGAACGGAGATGGTGGCATCGCTGTGGATTACGGAGATGTCGACGCCATTGCTGCACACCCGAGAGTTCCTCAAAGAGCTTGGCATCCGAGACACCGATCTCAACCTACTTGTTGATGTACTATATATATACTAATTACTTGATTGATTTTATTAATTAATCAACCACATACAGACATTAATTAATTAGCTTAATTAATTGTGTTTTTGTGCTATATATATGATCGATGCAGATAATGTTTGCAGTAATTTTCTCATTAGCCAGGATGGGGGTGGGTCCATATCTCACATTTGTAACCCTCCGAGCAGACAACCCATTTCTCATTAAGGTACGTACAAGTTTCAATTTAATCTAATTAATTAAATTAAGCTATTTATATTCTCTCTTTGAAGTTGTGTTAATTAATTTTCAGGCAACAGCGTTTGGTTTGCAAGCGGTGAGCGCATTTTGGTTTTATAAAATATTGAGGATGGTAAAATACAAGCTTAGGAGGAGATCAGCTACGCCTACACCTTTGCCTACCCCACATGTTAATTAATTTGTTACACCATTCCAAATTAAATGTACAGTTGGTATCTATCTGTCTACCTGTATTTTTGTCTGTATTTCTGTCTGTTTGTGGATCACATTAGAATTACTATCTTTCAAATTGAAATAGATAGGATACAAGCTAGAGAATTGTCAACAAATTTTATATACTTAAATATTTTTTTATAATATGGAAAGGTTGTGGACTAAATAATGAAATAAGAGTTTTTAGGCCTAAGTTATTCCATCTAACGTGGTTTAATTGAGTCAGATTAAGATAGAATAAGCCGGCCTTAGACTGGCCTAAATTTGTCTAAGCTAGTATATTGAAATGAACCGGCCAGTCCATAACAGAACCAGACCACCCATGGTTCATACCCGAACCGCCTCGGACCGTGCCCCAAATCCAGACCGGATCGGACCATGGCTAGAACAGGTCTAGCAAGGGTTTGAGTCAAAAAAATTTACTAGAACCGAATCAGAGTAAACCGTGGAAATGTGTAGAACCAGATCGAACTAACCCGTGACTAGAATTCGGATATCAAATATGCCTCCTTTCAAGCTATTCTGACCTCTGTCAATTAATCGTTAAGATTGTACCAATCTGTAATATTTTTGTATAGAGAAATTATATTATCTGAAAACTAGACTTCCATACATTTATTTTTATATAAAGAACACAAAAATCCATGTCGCCATTTTCTCTAGATGTAATTTTGAATCTGGTAAAAAACTGGGATTGCTCATTGGAATTTCAGCTTTTCTGATTTCTGGCATCTGTTAATTAATCGTTAAAACTGTACAAATATGTAATATTTTTGTATAGAGAAATTATATTATCTGGAAACTAGACTTCCATAAGTTTATTTTGATATAAAGAACACAAAAATCCATGAAGCCATTTTCTCTAAATTGAATTTTGAATTTGGTCAAAAACTAAGACTGCTCACTGGAATTTCAGCTTTTCTGATTTTCGACCTTTGTCAATTAATCGCTACAACTATACCAATCTGACTTGGCAGCCACTGCCAATGTTTAAAAAAAAACTGTGCCAACCTGTAATATTTTTATATAGAGAAATTATATTATCTGAAAACTAGACTTCTATACCTTTATTTTTATATAAATAACACAAAAATCCATATAGTCATTTTCTCTAAATTGAATTTTGAATATAGTCAAAAACTAGGACTACTCACTGGAATTTTAGTTTTTCTAATTTCTGATCTCTGTCAATTAATCATGAAAATTGTACCAATTTATAATATTTTTGTATAGAGAAATCATATTATCTGGAAACTATATTTTCGTACCTTTATTTTGATATAAGGAACACAAAAATCCATATAATCATTTTCTCTAAAATGAATTTTGAATTTGGTAAAAAACTGGGACTGTTTACTGGAATTTTAGCTTTTCTGATTTCTGACCTCTGTCAATTAATCGTTAAAACTGTATCAATTATAATATTTTCATATAGAGAAATTATATTATCTAGAAACTAGAATTTCATACCTTTATTTTGATATAAAGAACGCAAAATCCATGTAGCCATTTTTTCTAAATTGAATTTTGAATCTTATGGTTCTAATTGTTTTTTTTAACAATTTAACATTTTTTTTTAAAAGGACCCATGGACCCGTACGGACATGACCATGTGAATCTGGACCATAGTCCTAGCACGATTTTGGATTAACCATTTCAAGTCAGACCCGAATTGTATAGACCTGTGGACGGTGCTGAACCTGAACTGGCTGGGTCCAGACCGAACCAGCCCGTTTGCAATACACTAGTCTAAGCTAACCCACCTCTATACGTGGTTTAATTTATTTGAATATGAGGCCTAACTTTTCATTGTTTTTATTATTTTTAATTATTTTTTAGAAATGATAACACTACTCTCAGTATAGATTAATATTTAATTTAACCCTAATTTCATTTACGATTCAGATTACAAGCGCATAATCCTATCGCATAGTCCTGATTTGATGCCATCTTCAATACGCCCAAATATGACATTTTTGCTATGTTTTTTGCCTAAATACACAATTTTTTCCAAAACCTGCTAAAATGACTCAAAAACACGTTTGCGGTAAATAAAAAAATGACTATTTTGCATTCGCTTTTCTCCATTTATCACACTCATTTTGTGAGTGAATTACATAGGGTTTTGGCTTAGGTTTTTCTTTATTTTCTCACATTTATGTTTTATTATTATGAGAAAGTTACTATTGGCCAACTTTGTGTTTTTATGCAAGAACCATGTTTTGGGGCTATTTTACGTCATATGGAGCAAGAATCAAATCGATTGGAATTATGCAGTATTAGTTCTAAGTCTCTGGTACGGTCCATAACAACCATTACAGACCAGAGACTCGCTATGGACAAGGAGTTAGCTGATTACGCATTAATCTAGGAGCGACACAGTGGCAGTACGGACCGTATCAGCATGTACGGTTGATACTCGAGACGCCTTTTGGGGAATAACTGCTACATCTATATCCATATCAGATAACTTGCACGCCACTCATCCCTAGATGCACCATTTCGACAATCTTATGATGGATGGCTAAGTCAGGAAGAGAAAACATAACACTCACTTTGGATAAATTCATGAGTCTTTTATATTGAAAATTAAAACTCAAGACCTTCATGAAAGTTGTAGATCTCGTTGTCTGGTTTCCAACACAACTTGAATCACCTCAATTGGAGTCCGGATGGCCAATCTACGGTCAAAATACAAACTACTGTCAAGATTGTAAATAGGTCCGTACTGGGGTCGTATCGGCCTATACGATATGTATTCAGCACAGACGCTGTGAACAGTTATGACACATTTTGAACTCCAAACCATTCATAACTTATTCAGAATTTGGAGGGCAAGTATAAAGACATTCCTAAGTCTGTGGAGAGTCTATATAAGCCTTCCAAACTGAAGGAAAACTTATCTCCCACTTAGAGGGACTCATCTCCCCATTTGGTGTGATCAAGACCTTAAGTCCTTGATCTTTTAGTATTTTCTTTTAATATAAGTAAGAAGAGAGGAGTGAGTAGAGTAGGAAGAAGGGTACTTCATGTATGGTTGTATCGTTCTCTTTTCTCTTTGTAAAAATGTCATTCTGCTGCTAAGTTTAGATTTCTAAGTTTGACATGTAACCTTGTTACTCTTGATGTTTTAATATATTTTTTTTGTTTGATCTTAGTTTGGTCATTGTTGTTCGATTTCTTTTGCGCTTTATGTTTGATCGCTTTTGCACTTTATGTTCGATCTTACTTGATTTTGTTTTACTAGTCTAGACCGTCTTGTGATGGCCACACACGGAAGTTAGTCATGATTAGGCTAGTCAGGTTGGGATAAGAAAGAATAAAATACTAGATTAGGTGGAGCCCTTCACGGGGAAATACTTTAATAGGAATAACAAAAGTATACATGGGAATCTCAGCATTCACAGACGAATGTCGAATTGTCGTGCCTTACTATGGGGACACCCTATAGGATCAGTCGAGGGAATTGATCAAGTGAACGCTATGACTTTGGGCTAACCACAAATCTCCTTGCACCAATCGATTCAAGCCCCACGGGGAAGTTTTGATTGGTAGTATGACTGCGCGGCGATAACGGCAGCCACTAAGTACGGATTAGAAACGCTCATACAACAACTGAAAACCAACATCAAACGAGATATAACAATCAAAGCAGAAGTGACAACGGTATGCTAAAACCCTAGGAATTCACACTACTATCCATTTTACTTACTTTTAATTTTTGCCAAATACTTTGATTATTAACCTGATTTCAAACTCGAATTTTAGATTTTGTCTAGCCTTTTGAAAGATTGTGATTTAATCGCTCAAGACTGTACATCTTATTCCCTGCGGATCGACACTCGATATACTACTCGATAGGATTATGCGCTTGTAATCTGACTCAGTAGAAAATAGGGTATAATTTTATTAGCTCGAGTGTACTCACATGATTGCACTCATCAACCATTTTCCGTAAGAAAATATAGTGATTTTCGTTATATGTTTGAGCGTCATTAGAAAACAAATTGATATACATATAATTTGAATTAAACAAGATTCTCTAAATACAATGTTCATCTCTAAGAGCATCTCCAACGATAAAAGGCGGATGCAATTGCAAACAACTGTCAATTTGAAAATGAAAGCGCCTTCAAATCTAATTTCAACAGCCCTACATCCATGCAATTGCAAATCAACTACATTTATGCCACATCAGTGTTTTTTTTATTTTTTTATTTCCTTTGACCGATACCATTATTTCTTTTGACTGATACCAAAGGATCGCAGGGACTCTGCGATTGCAATCTCAACCATTCATGTGTTTCGAGATTCATGCATAAAAATAACTTCTTTTGAGATTTGTGTATTCTAATAAATGAACAGTTGAGATTAGAATCGCAGGACCCTGCGATCCTTTAGAATCACAGCAGATGCACTACCTTAGTCCACAACCAAACACCACCCAAATACTTAAGTCTCCATGGGCCGAGTGTAATTTAAATATTTAATTGATTGATATATTTTTCTTTCCTTTTGTATCATGTGGCGAATTGGAAAGAATTAAATAATACTTTGTTTAGCACTTAACTAAAGTATAAATAAAGTAATTAATTAATTCATTTCAAAAGAATTTAAGATAAATAAATAATTGAGAGAGGCCAATCGGATCCTGAACAGCTGGCTTGTCGGATTTCAGGGAAATCCGACTATCCGAATCCGACATGGCACAAACAAGAAACTCTATTAATGGCTATCGATCCACTTTTCCCCATTTCCAAATTCGAATTGCTAAATTGAATTCTCATGTTTCTCTTCGTATCCTCCTCTTCGCTCGCTCGCTCGATTCAGTTAAGTACAGTTGAGTTGAGGAGGTAATTTAATGTTCTCTTTTTTCTTTTCATTCCCATTACGCGCTTTAAATTCATCGCCTCCTTCCAATCAAAGATTCAAAACTCTAAATTAGTCCCCGTCTGTTTTTTAGATGCTAATTCTATTTCGAAGAATTAAAAGTAATATATAATATATTGAACTAAAAGGCATAGAGATAAATTACATTTAAAAAACAAATAAATCTGAGAAAATAAAAAAATACACGTTCACCACATTTCTTTCAATAACCAATACCGAAACATAAGATATATAAGTATATATATTTATCTGTTTGGAGAAGAATCCGGCATAGCTATCCTCTCCATTTTAATTTACTCATTCTCTCAATTACATTTTTCTAATTCAAAATAATAAACTGCATATTCAGTTCATAGACCAAAACAAAAGACATGAAAATAAGAAACAAACATCCAATGGCAAATTTCATTTCCATTCATACTTACTACTTAATCCCATTATTTGAACATAACAGCATTTAAGGTTATGACATTTTCTTGCATTTCATTTATTACATCTCCCATGCAGCCATACTAGTTTAGTTCAACTCCTACGGGTTTAGTGCTGTAACCAATAACAAACTTTTATTGTCTCAGGATGATGTGACAGCCCCCCTGCTCTATACTTTTGTTCAGGTAGAATTCGGATCTGGACCGTCCATTCTGCTCGGGCACGAATATTAAAGAGGCCCCTTGCATTCCACCTTGGGCCGGATTGGCCCGAATTCTGATCAGACGGTGTGGATCTAAACTCAAATTTTTATTACTTTAGGGGATCCAGACACTGTTCAGGTAAGCCAAAACTCTAACGGTATTCTCTTGATACTGGTTTTAAATTCTCTTACATTAATTAATAAATCATATCTTATTGTAGTTGGAAGCATAATTATTTATTTGCTGACTTTTGTATAAAAACAAAAATTCAAGTACATAGTATCAGGATCAGACTTCAGTGGCAATTTCGCAAATCATGCATCCCGGGATTAATCACAAATCAATCAGAGAAACAAGGAGGAGATTCGGTTCTATTTGATCTTTTCAAGCCCTTAATTTCTTGGTATAATTTTTGTTATCTTGGCAGCCTTGTTGTCTATTCATTGATGGAATTTAAATTTGTTCTTCTTTTCATCTTTATAACGTCCTTTTTGTGAGAGAATATAGGGTTTACCACCTCAAAAGTGTACCATTTTTTATTTTTGTTTTGAAAAACTTAAGTCAAGTGAAAAATTGGTTAAATAATGGAGGTTGTCTCCTTATAATAACGATCTTTGTTGAAATTTCTAAGTGATGAGTAAAGATTAATAAACTAGGATGCCAGTCACCTGGCAGGAGTAATAATTAGAATTAAAAACTCTTTGTTTTATTTCACAAGAGATTAATAAACTTAAAGTACCAAAAACAACTCCTCAAACCTTATGCCACACCAAATACATCTCTTAAAGAAGAACCAACTTGAAAAACCATACTTTGACTAATCCAAACAATAGAAATAGAAAGCCAAAAGAATAAAAATAAAGAGGAAACAAGGAAGGTCGCAGATTGATCTCTAGAAGGCCCCATTAACCCTTCGGCAATTCCTCCTAACCTCCCCATTGTATCCGATCAAAGGATTGATGTTCCCCATTTTGACCATTGACTTTGCGAAATGGTCAAAGAAGAGTGCCTCATCTTCTGCATAGCTCTTGACCAAACTGGCCACAAATGGGTCATTACCCGTTAAAAGAACCTCATCTGAATTCAAAAGGCCCCTTCTTTCGAGAATAGATTTGTAGTAATAGTTGTCAAACTTTACTGGGCTCGCAAAATCAAGTGGTGAGATGTTGTTGTCACCTCCTGACCTGGGGCAAACCCTAGCAAGATTGTAATAGAAGGATTGTTCTAGGGTTTCATCAGGTTTGTTGTTACCGTATTGATTGTATAACCTTTGCTTGAAACTTACACACCTTGCCACTCCAATTGTATGGCCTCCTGTAATAATATGAGGCGTAAAATGTACGCACCAGTTAAAAGCCCATTAACAGTACAAAAGTAGATAACAGGTACTTATACAGGGTGTCAGTCGTCAAAGTCAGTGTGTTATGTTGTTTGTTACACTTGGTACTGAGTCTACTGACAGAGACAGGCTTCAAAATGCAATATAATAATTCTGATAATATTGTTATTAAATAAAGTTATTTATTTATCTTTACCTGAGAGAGCTGCCAAATCACCTTGGTCTAACCCTTGCCTGTCAAAGAGTGTGATAAGGTTCTGTATAGTTGAGTTTGGTGGCGGAATATTCACATTTGCACCATTTAAACTTGCTGTTTTAGAATCTTTTCTTCCCAGAGGAAGCTCCCATGTGGGCCCACCACTCTGTTTTAAAATTCCATCAAATAGAATGAATTATGCGTTGTTGGCTCAATTAGTCTCTTAGAACAGAATGAATTAACTTTTCACATATACTTTTTGTATTAGGCAGTTAAACATTTCGAAACTTGCTTACTAGTAGAGTGGATGCTCTTGCAGCAAGTGCTATAATATCGGCACAGGAGACAGTGTTGGGGCATGCCTCTTCAATCTGGGCTTTGATCTGATCTATTACTTCAAATCCTCTCAGTGAGTTCTTATTTGGCACTGCATTTTTCTCACTCAAGATTTCCTTGCTATCATCCAGGAGAACTGATGCATCACAACCCTGAAACAGTTTTGTATAAAATTCAATTTCAGTCATGAAGTTGACTTATCTCATTTTTGCATTAAGTTTTTTAATACATTTCTACCTTTTTCCTATTCTTTTGTTGCTAGTTTTTGAATGCTTCTTCCTGGGAGCTAAAGCAAGCTAACAACTTCAATAAGAGGAGTGATCAAATTACACCATTTTATGGTGACACACCTTGACACCATATGTTTATAAGTCATTTTTCACGATTTTAAAATCCAAACAGCCGATCCGAACCGTCAACATGATCTCCATATTAAAATGTGCTTGGATATCAAATTTTACATTTTTTTTTCAAATTGTTTACTATTTATTTAGAATTTTTGAAAATCGTTGTTTTTCATTTGTCCAGAATTGTGTGAAAACAATAATTTTGTACACATCTTAATAAATACTAAAACAATTCCAAAAAATGTAAAATTTGGTCCTCAAGCATATTTTAATATGGAGATCATGTTGAAAGGTTTGGATCGACTATTTGGACTTTGAAATCGCAAAAATGACTTATAAACATATGGTGTCAAGATGGGTCACCATAAAATGGTGTAATTAGATCCCTCCTCCAATAAATGGTACACAAGTATTGTGAACTGCTATTTAATGCAACTTCTTTTTTTATGAAATAGTAGAAATATGTAATATAGCTTTATTCGGGTTGAGGATGAGGTGCAAATTATAACGGTTTGTTGTGACTACTTGTGTGCATTACTTCTTCCACCTCTAGATCTTGCACAGATTTGAGTATAAATTTTTACAGTTTTCAATATAGGAACAGAAAATTAAAATGTGGGGCCTTTTACTGTGTAAATCAATGATCTAGTTATGGGTTTTATGTGGTTTAATTTGGGGTTTGTGCAGCAACTTTGATTATTTGTTACCTGTACAAAGCAATCGTGAAAATGAAGCCTTAAAAGAGAAGCAGCCATTCTTGGATCTTTAGCAATTGCCTCCTTTAAAACTGAAATAACAATTTGGTCGGCTTGCGGGCATGTAAACCGATAGTATTGTGGGCATAGACCCGTTAACGGATTGGCCTCATTAGGGAACCCGCCCCCCATGAAGTGATTATTGTAACCTGGGAAGAATGCAAGCGAGACTGAGAAATACAGAGAGAGCATTGTCAGTGAGAGGAGATATCTATTTGAAAAGGTCATTTCAGTTCTGTGTTTGTTTTGTTGAATGGATGATCCTGGATTTATCATTGGGGTTGCATTTTATAGGGGTTCCAAAATTTGTTTTTGAATTATGATACTAACTCCACTCATTATTGTTTATGAATACAATTTATTCTTCGGTTGAATAAACATTGAATACATACAGACAATTATAATTTGTTAATGTGCTCAATGAAAGCCTTCTGCTATTTTTTAGCATGAGATTAGAGATGAAGTTATCAAATTATCTTGTGTCGACATTAGATTTTGAACCCATAACTTCCACATACAAGGTAATAGCTTACAACCTTGACAGCATTTGTTAAGTTTCTCAAAAACAAAAAAACATGGTAATACCTTAGCAACCAGACCAGAAGTTGTTCTCATGTATTATATATTTTGTAGAGGCTATGGTACTATGCACAGCACGTACTGGTCCGTCATATGAACTCGAATCTTTGGTTTGAAAGTTCTAACGGTCGATCCGAACCGTTCAACATGGGCTCCATATGAATATATACTTGTAAATTAAATTTTACATTTTTTAGAATCTTTTTTACTATTTTTTTAGATGGATTGAAAATCACTTGATCTGAAAATTCTGGACCATCCAAAAAAAATTATAAAAAATGTAAAATTTAGCTTACAAATACATATTCATAAGGAGACCATGTTGAACGGCTTGGATCGATTGTTAGAATTTTGAAAACAAAAATATTGATCCGTGCGTAGTACGACCAAATCTTGTTGTTGAATTGTTTGTATATATATGATGTATGGTTAAGCTATTCACTCAAAAGTTTTGTTTAGACCCAGATTTTACCATATAGTGCCAGAATTTCAAATGAAAGGAAAGAGACATGCATGCATGCAGTGTCTATTAATTGAAAAATAACGACTAGTGAGACAGTAATTAGTCATAAATTTTTCTACATAGAGCATGTAGGTCATTAATAGAAATAACATTAGTAGATAACTTCTACATCCAAATTACATGAAATCATGTGTTATAATTATTGTAGCTGTGTTTGTTAACTACTTTTGAAGCGGTTGTATGATTAAATGGTATAGCTGTAACTACCACACTGCATATTTGGAGCTGTTACAAAGTGCACATACACCTTTCTTTTGTTAATAAAATGTATTATATCATCTTGGTTATAGTATTCGATTTCTGATACTGATTGTTTTCAATCGTAACTCCTTGACTCTTTTAATTACCTATCTGTAATCTATGAAGTAAAACTATATAATTATTAACGAGTCCGGCTACCGTGATATTAGTGATATTAGCCATTAATTTCAAAACTTATTGAATAGACTTCAAATGATAAATTCAAACATTCGAGCTGATCCACATTGTGATGATATATTTACATGCAAAATTTATGATTTTCAAATTATTTTAGTATCAAATCAAGCAGCTATAAAAATGATGAAAAATGAATGTATTAAAATTAATTTAAAACTTCCACATTTGACCACTTGACTTGATACTAAATAAATTAAAAAATATATAAATTTTGTATGTAAATGCATTGCTCATAAAGTAGATCAGTTTGAACAGTTTGGGTTTATCATTTGAAGTCGATTCAATATGTATTTGAATTGGTGGTATTTAAGCTAAATTACTACCAATGTCATAGTAGCCGGACTAATTATTAACTACTATCTATTATGTAAAAATATATAATTGTTAATAATTATCTATTAAGAAAAAATACTTATCAGCATTTATGTAGATTTTATCACATTTTATCGTTAACAATCATATATGTTTAATTAAAAGATATGTAATAATTGATACAAAAAGAGGATATACAATTGAATAGACGGTAGAGGTTGGATGCATTAGGTTTTCGTATACACTATCTCATTCTATTAAACCCTAAAATAAATCAAGACAACTGAATTAATAAATCTCTTTGACCTTTTTGCAATAAAATTTCGCTCGTTCTTTTGCTTTAGATTCACGGGAATTTTTTATTTATAGAAATTATTAGTAAATAATAATGAAACAAAAGGATGTTATAGATAGATCCGAAAAATAAAATTCAGATTCGAACTTTGGAACCGAAATTAATTTTCGGATCCAAAGTTTTTTTTATTTTTTATTTTCTGAAAAAGTGGCTGAGCTTTTTTGAAACATAAAGAGTACCGGAATTTTTTCTAAAATATTAGTTGGGATTTTTTAAAACAAAAAGACTGGCTACAATTATTTTTGAAACATAATGATTGTTGGAATTTTTTGTGGACCATGATAAAATTCTTTGCTCTAAAATTGTTTCGGTTCTAAAGTTTAGATCCGAAATTTTCGTTTACAAAGTTTAGA
Organism: Carex arenaria; assembly: GCA_964058825.1. Classification (NCBI taxonomy): domain Eukaryota; kingdom Viridiplantae; phylum Streptophyta; class Magnoliopsida; order Poales; family Cyperaceae; genus Carex; species Carex arenaria. The sequence goes on along the minus strand of CAXKVW010000397.1, from coordinate 179,123 downwards.
TCGGAATTCATCGGATCCATCTATTCTATTGAAAAACTTAGGCACTCTTTTTATTTTTCTTTATTATTTAATAATCATTTCTATAAATAAAAAAATTCCCTATATTCACACTCATTCAATTCTCTAATACTTTAAAACTTAAGAGCGTTAATCCATACGAAAGAGATAATTACAAAACAGACATCTCGTATCTATTTTTTGTTTCAATCATATCTCACATTCTTATATTAATGTTTAATATTAAATAATTGATTCAAACTGTTCAATATGATATATATATTAAAATGTGGTTGGAGACCAAATTTTATATATTTTCTTCTTTTTTTTATAAACATAAAATTATTGTTTTGAATAGTTCAGAATTTTCTAAAAAAAACAATTAAGAATTTTTATGAGACCACGAAATCACATGATACCATATCAAGAGCAATTGTAGTAATGATAGATTAAAGTACATGCTAAGCGACGTTAATATGAAATGTGGAAATATAAGAGGTTCTTTATTGAGGAGGAAAATAGGAAACATCGAAATGTTATTGGAACAGCAACATTTAAACGAAATTTTTTATGTATATATGGAGCTATTATGAGATCAAATATAAGATAAGTCTTTTTTTTTTTTAAGGTAGTGGTTTTAAATGTCATCTAACAATTTCATTAATAAGAAAAATAAACTTACAACGAGTCAAATGATTCTCCAATACAAAATTAAAATTTTTATTCTCACAAAATTTTCCAAATTACTCTAAATAACTCTAATTTTCTAATTTCACTTATATACACTCATAATTACTCTATTACTTTAAACTATATATTTCTCTACGACCAGATTCGCTCTTTCGACCAACGCCGCACTCCGACGTCCAAATCTTTTCAACTGTGCTCCGATCGAGATGACATAGAGACTCAATACTTTGAACTCCGACGATACCGCTTCTCGGTTCCGATTGGCTCCGCTTGGCTTCGGTCCCTCCCCTCTCTTATTTTTCTCTCTACTCAAGAAAATAAAACAGTGAGAGAGGGAAGGAGCTATATAAGAGATGAGATCTAGAAGAGTGAGAGGAACGGACTAGAGGTGAAAAAAGAAGAGAAGAAAGAAAGATGGCGGCTACTAGGGTTTTACTATAGAATTGAGAGTAGTTCCGATGCCCATCGGACCTACCTTTTTTTAATGGGTGAAATGACCATCAGATCTGCATCAAGATTCGTGCAAGTATTTTTAGTTTCCGTGCGCACAAATCTCAAAGATAATCGTACGGTGTTAGAGCTAATCGAACCTAAAGGTAGGTCCGATGCCCATCGGACCTACTCCAATCTCTTTAATATAAGTTGGTCTTCATTATGGAGGAAAACTCATAAGCTTAATCTCAAAAGTCATTCAAGTGAGTTCAAATATTAAAGTTGAACCATGTTTATTATTTAAAAATTTACTTGACGAGCTAAATGTTCTATATGAATTTTTAAGTTTGTTTAAGTCTTGCTTCTTATGAGATCAAGGAACGAAATAACGAATCGCTGTGTAATGTATTGTGCTGGCCTTCAACAATTTTTTTTTTCTTCATGTTTGTACAATGAATTTGAAAAATAAAAAGCTAAGAATTTAAACCGTAATTTTTTTTTTAAAGGAGATTAAGTTTAAACAAGTTAACCTCGTAGATTGAAGATAATTGAAGAATCTCCAGCTTGGGTCCGATTCTCATCGGACCTAAACTGGCCCCATCACCGTCCAATCATATTTATGATCCGTGCGGATCGCTTTAATATCCGTGCGTGCTTGCTTTAATATAGTGATCACGGATCTTAAATAAGATCGGACGGTGATGGAGACCATTGGACCCAGTTTGAGTCCGATGGGCGTCGGACCCAAGCTCGTCCCGAGAAAAGCGGCCTCCAAATGAAATGAAACGGTGAAATTATTATAGAAATTGAATTTAGAGCGCAGAGATGGAGGCGGCGCCGTGTGCTGTGTCTCGACCTCCCTCCTCCGCCGCCGCCGGCTATTCGCAAAGATCGAAGCGCTCCTTCACCGTCCGTGCATCCGCTTCCTCCTCCTCCTCCTCTCACCAGAGTACACATGCATTTATTTCTACTGTTAATTACTTTCGCTATACTCAGTTACTGCTTTCTCTACCCCCCTTACCCTACATTAGAATCATTACCTCAGCTTATTGCTTCTACTCTTATCTATGCTTACCTACTTGCCTGACTGGTTGATTGCTTGGTTTGTTTGCCCTTGTTTTAATCACTGGATTGTGTTAATTGGTGGTTTGTTGTGAACTCTCTGAAAAATAAAAAATAAAAAAAACAGCTGTGACACTGCTCGACTATGGTGCCGGCAATGTCAGAAGCGTGCGCAATGCCATTTGTCATCTTGGCTTCCAGATCAGAGATGTCAGTAACCTATCTCATCTCTTTCACTCTCACTCACTCAAACAAACACACTCTGCACACTCTATCTCTTTCTCTCTCTTTAAGAATTAATTACTCTGTCTGATCTGATCTTGAATTGAGTTAATAGATGATGTTTTAGCTCCTCCATTTATTTATGTTTTTCATTTATTTGGAAAACAGGTCCAGAAAGCAGAGGATATCATGAGTGCCGATCAATTGGTGTTCCCTGGTGTCGGTGCCTTTGGTGCAGCCATGCAAGTGCTCAACCAGAATGGGTGCCTCTCTTTCTCTCTACTTACATTCACGTGCACCTTTTCACTTCATTTATCCCATTCCTAGGGAAAAATGAAACAAAATGAACAAAGTTTCAATATTGATGTCAATTACTGTACTTAGGAGCTGACAAATCTATACACTGAATGCATTATGTATGTCCCCTGCCTAGTTATTGATTGTAATGTGTGATTGATTCCTGCTGTTTAATCTGATGAAACTAGGTTGGGGGAAGCACTACGCATGTATATAGAGAAAGACAAGCCCTTTTTAGGCATCTGTCTTGGCCTCCAGTTGCTTTTTGATTCCAGTGAAGAAAATGGCCCTGGTATTCTCTTTTCCGCATCCAACCCTTTTTCACATTACCCGTTTCCAAACAAACCCAATACTGCGTCTGGCAACTATTACCTCACTCTATTACATGCCAATATTTATGGTTTCTGATAGTACTATTAGTCTAACTTGTTACAAACCACCATTTACTGAGTTATGCGATTCTGTGCTTGACTGTTTTTACACCCTTTTTTTGTTTTCTTGGTCGGTTTGCTATTTAACAGCATAATTTGCAGAAATTGGGCCCAAGTAGGGTTAATTGAGAGCTTCATTTCTGCTTAAATGCGGAGTTGATGGTTTATTGAAGCAAGTAGATTACTTTCATGCTTAGTTGCACTAGCAGAGGGTCGTTACAGTCAGATTTAATAGAACATTCACAGAAACCATTGCTCAATTGGTAAAATCTGTTGTATACGGAGTGTGATGTAGTTGTAACAGATGAAATGGTATTATGTTACCAGTACCATACTGGCGCATTTTCTTTCTGGCTCAATGCCTTCATTGATGAAAAAAAAAATATAAACATATTTTTATTCTTATGTTTTGGTAGTTAAAGGTCTCGGGGTGATACCTGGTACAGTTGGACGTTTTGACTCAACAAAAGGGCTAGTAGTACCACATATTGGCTGGAATGCTTTGCAACCTGTTAAAGATTCTGGCATCTTACAAGGAATTGAAGGCCAGCATGTCTATTTTGTTCACTCCTATCGAGCTCTGCCAGTACTCAGCACTCTACTCTATATTAACTTTTTTTCTTCTGTTAACGTTAGTTCTACAACTAAATCATTTTCACTTTGTTGTAATTAATTTGTTCATTTGTCAGTCTGATGACAATAAACAGTGGATTTCATCCCTTTGCAATTATGGAGAGAGCTTTGTATCTTCTGTCTCAAGGGGAAATGTAAATGCTGTTCAATTTCATCCGGAAAAAAGTGGAGGTATATAATATATACACATGCCATTTGTTTTGTACAATTTTAGTATAAAGTTAATGCTTGCTTGGTTTCCTTGTTGATTGCAAAACAATTCAATCTTAATCTTTGTTTTCCCTGAGATTTGAAGTTTAAAATTAGAGTGTGTTTCTTATTCCAGCTGTTGGGCTTTCCATACTACGAAATTTTCTTAGACAGTCAAGCTCTTCTGGTATAAAGGTATAGTCTTGCTTGAGATTACATGCCAGTATGTATGCTAGTGTGTAATTTTGCTTGTTGAATGCTATATTTTCCCTGTTTGAACTATATTAATTATTATTCTTGGCTTTCATTCTCTGATACAGACCTTGGTTCCAGGAAAAGCATCAAAACTGGCAAAGAGGGTAAATTTACCATTACTGTATAATTTAGTTGGAAGCTGCTTACTACGAGAAAAAAGACTAAAAAAAAACTTGACAGGTGATAGCATGTCTGGATGTGAGAGCAAATGACAAAGGGGATCTTGTTGTCACCAAAGGTGACCAATATGACGTCAGAGAAACTACTGGAGAAAATGAGGTTTATTTCTGCTATCTTTATTTCTATTTTTCTCTGTTGGTATGTGAGGGAAGCTATATGTATAAAAAAAAAAAGAAATTTGTGGGTATAGTACCAGTGTTTTCAAATGTAATGAATCTCATGTGTTGTTGGAATTTTGGATACATGTCAACTTAAATGCTAAAATAATTTGTTAGGCAAACCTATTGAGCATTCAAGACTAATCCTACGACATCATGTTGTTGACAACTCCTATATTTGTTAATTCATTAAAACACCCTTAGGTTGCTATTGTTTACATAATCTTAATAATTAATTGTTTTTCCATTAATAGGTCCGGAACCTTGGGAAACCAGTAGAGCTGGCAAGTCAGTATTACAAAGATGGTGCTGACGAGGTATATTGTGCTTTAAATTATAATTTTCTAACAGCAAAATGTTGTGCCAATTTGAAGAACTCATGATACTAGGTTTTCAAAATTTCATTTCATCTTGTCAGGTTAGCTTTCTTAATATAACAGGATTTCGTGACTTTCCTTTAGGAGATTTGCCTATGCTTCAGGTTCTTCCCATGTTACAATTTTAAATTCCTGTTACTTATTTTTCTTTCTTTTGTTTTCCTTGCCTGATAACTAAGTCTGATATATGCTTCTATGAAGGTGTTGAGGTCTGCTTCAGAAAATGTGTTTGTGCCGCTTACAGTGGGTGGTGGTATCAGAGACTTCACTGCTAATGGCAGGTTTATATTTCTTTACTCTCATTTATTTATTTTTTCTGGTTATCCCTGGTTATTTTATTTTTGTTAAAGTATTTCTCTTGGCTTTTGGATTTAGATACTACACTAGCTTAGAAGTGGCATCAGAGTATTTCAGGTCGGGTGCTGATAAGGTTTCAATTGGAAGTGATGCTGTCTTTGCTGCTGAGGAGTACTTATGCACAGGAGTATGTTTTCTACAAATGTGTTACTTAGTCTGACATGCACCGATACAAAGTAAAATTGGTGCAAATCGAAATTGGTTAAGTAAATGCATAGACAATAGAATGTATTCTGATAATTGTTTTACATCAACAACCACTAAGCCTTTAGTCCCAAACAAGTTGGGGTGTGATATTTGTTTTAACATTTAAAATTCTTAGGGAGTTAGATGGCCTTTTTTAGATAAAAACTTTATAATTATTTTTCTGTTTCTTCAGGTAAAAACTGGAAATACTAGTATAGAGCAGATTTCGCGAGTCTACGGCAATCAGGTTTGTTCTTGTTTTCGTCTTTGATAAATTTTAACTATATTTTCTGGGCACTATGACCTGTACTTCTTATTATAACCTTTTTCTTTTAAATATATGTTAGGCAGTAGTTGTCAGTATAGATCCTAGGAGAGTTTACATCAGAAGCCCAGATGAGGTCAAATTTAAGAGTGTAAGGTTGACAAAGCCAGGTAATAATTGATTGTTATTTTGTCACAAACTTGCGACTTTTTGTTGAATGAAGTTTTTTGTGATATTGTTGTTTTTGCCTAATTGTCTAACAATATAAAACTTGTTATGTAGGACCAAACGGAGAAGAATATGCATGGTATCAATGCATGGTACAGTACCAATATCTGATTCCAGATTAAACAAGTAGTAAATTTTGTGTTGTAATTAAGAGACGTACCGACCATTTGTTGGATGTAATGAATTAGGTGAAAGGAGGCAGAGAGGGTAGGTTGATTGGAGCTTATGAGCTTGCAGAGGCTGTCGAACAACTTGGAGCTGGAGAAATTCTTCTTAATTGCATTGATTGTGACGGTAGCAATAATTTCTTAATCTTTTTTAATTTGTGTGTGATGGAATTTAACCTCTTTTGTTTTCAATACGAGTAATACTTGTGATTCTCTTTGCGTGTATAGGCCAGGGAGAAGGGTATGACATAGAGTTGATAAAGCTGGTGTCAGATGCTGTGACAGTACCAGTCATAGCAAGCAGCGGGGCTGGGGTGGTGCAACACTTCTCTGAGGTCTTTGAAAAAACCAATGCCTCTGCTGCTCTTGCAGCCGGCATTTTCCACCGCAACGAGGTATCCTTTTTTTGTTTTTGTTTTTTAAGTGTTTACCAATACATTCAGGTCTCTTTGTATGGCTGTTAAAGATTTTAAAAGTTGGATTGTACAACAATTAATTAATTTTTTTTTAATCTTTCTTTCTTTGTTCTCCCCCAGGTGCCGATTCAATCAGTGAAGGAGCATTTGTTGGAGAAAGGTGTCGAGGTAAGAATGCCGCCCACGGAACAGACAAGTCAATCTAATCAACCCGAAATGGGACCGAGAAAAAATGCTGTGGTGGTATAACCAGCTTATGAATAATGACTTGTGAAGAAATAAGAAAAGCAACTCATACATTTGTTAGAGAGGACGGGTTGGCATTTGATGCGGTTGATAAATCCGAATTTTTTTTTGTGACACTCTAATAAATTAGAATTAAATAAATGACACTCTAGTTCAAAAATCTCAAAAAATACCACTCTCGCAAATTCATTTTGTGCACCAACTAATTTGGATTCGCAAGATGGATTGGCGCACTTGTTGGTGCGTGAATTGACGTGGCGGACCGGGTGTGTGGAATCATGTGACGCCCCAATATACTTTCATGGATTTACCGCACCAATATTTGGCGCACGGAAATTGAAACACATTTGCACAAATTTTAATGTACTTAGCACGGATCTTGATGCAATCAAATAGTCCTTATACTTGCGCCAAATGCTAGTTGGCCCAATTGACCAATATTTGGTGCACGGAAATTGAAACACGTTTGCACGGATCTTGATTTAATCGAATGGTCCTTACACTTGCGCCAAATGCTTGTCGGCCCAATTGAAACATATAGCGAAATTAATATTGGTGCGCCAAAGGGTTGTGCGAACCCGAGCTTTGTGCGCCAAATGCTTCCGCAAACTCGGTCCAGCATGTGAACTCGCACACCAAGTGGTGCGCCAAACTCTTGTGCGAGCCTGAATTGGTTGGTGCGTCAAATTCTTGTGCGGGAGTGTCATTTTTAGAAAACCTTAGACCCGGATGTTATTTATTTTAATCCGATTTTTCCGGATTTCACAAAAACAATTTCGGCTGATAAAAGTGTAATAGATTTTGGACTGCCATTATTTATTATTATGATATTTTCCTAAATCCAAATTGAGTTTTTACAATAATGGGCTTGGGCCTTAACTTTTGGTATTGGCCCAACTATATATTATTACTATATTTTTATCCTTGGTTTTTTTAGTCGAAAGTAGGGATTCTGTCTTTTAGTAAAAGGAAAACCTAGAAATGGACTAGACGTGCTTTTCTTTTGTACCTATGGCCCACATGCCGTCCCTACCTTACACCCTCCAAAATTTAATTAATTAGTTAATTCTTTGATACTACGCTCCAAATATTAATTGGAGCCTTCTTTGTTTTAATTTGTTTATGTGCTGTCAAACTGCAAACCTTCCTTTGTGTTATGGCATTAACAAACATCGATCTCTTTACCAGTTGGACAAAAAAAAGAAGGTGTGCTGTAACTACGCCTACGGGCTTCTCTTCAAAAAAAAAAAAAAAACTATGCCTATAACTGAGTCTATGCAAGGTGGAAATGTTTATGCTATTGCTAAAAAGTGGGATATGTTTCCACCGAAAGTACATAAAAGAGTTGCATAGAAGAGATATATACAGTAAAAAAGCTAGACTGCTAGAGCCTAGAGAGATGACGTTGGTCGTATACAATTCAATTTCTTTTCAAGTGTTGTTTGTATCTAGCAAACAACTAGCATAAGCTACAAAATCATGACCGGGCTCGAACTCTTGATTTTTGAATATCCATGGTTTTAGAATTTTTTTCCCAACTAACTATGCTACTACCCCATCTCACCTTTCCTTCTTTCTCTTCCTTTTCTCTTTTTTTTTTCTCTCTCTCTCTCTTTAAAAGCAGGATTCAACTCTTTTTTTAGACGGGGCTCGTCTCGTGTCGCTGCACTAAACTCATAGTACATAACATGTTACTAATTATTTTTGTTCAATCACCTACTAATTACATCCTATAATAGGGTTGTCAAAATCCTTTTGGGGAACGCTAGGACTATCACTGTAGGTACATACTCGCATATATTTTAGTCAATAATAATTAATTTCAATTTCCACCGTTGCTTATTGCAGCTGGTACAGGTAGAGGCGTTGGTTCTTCTACAGGAAGACCGGGGTTCGGATCTTGTATGTGCAGGTACTGCAGGGATAGGATAAATATACCGTGAGTTTGTGTGTGAGAGTTGGTAGAACTTACGAGCAATTAATACAAAAGAAAAAATCAATTTAACGAGCGGAATTTATTAAAAGATAAGTAAATTTTACAGTGCAAGACTTAAAGTGCTTATATAACATTTATATCATCATATCCAATACAACTAATAATTGATACCAAATGAAGCACATTCAAGACGGTCGTAGATTTGCATAAATTGCAAAATTTGCGATATTTATATTATCCGCTATATATTTTTTGCCTCCAACAGATATATTAATACTAAAAAAATATTTACAATCGTAAAACTCCACATAATAAGTTAAAAATAAACACAAGGTAATGACAACAGCTCCCTTGTTCTTAGCCCTAGTCATGCTAGTTGTCCATCGATCATAATTGAACATCCACAACGGTGTCTCGAATGAGCACATATACGGGTCTTATTTTGTCCAAAAATAGTCTTCTGTTTTTCTCTCAGCATAGGCCTCAAACTCCTGCCGCCCAAATCCTATTTCTGTGGATAGTCCGTAGCTTGGAGCATCCCAGATGAGAAAGGTCCCACTCCGGCCATATGTGCCCCCCCCCCCCCCCCCCCCCCCCCCCCTCCATACCTGTCGACATATTGTAATGGGCCAGAAAACCCATTCAGAACGCGACCGCATAGACAAGACCACATGATGTGGTTCAAAACTTCCAAGCTATTCGCATTGCACAAGTGATATTTTGCTTGAACCGTGCATCCTCCTCTAATAAGAAGTATCTCTTGTGTCATAATCTTGTTCTTCTTCATCAGCCAAAGGAAAACTTTGACTTTCATTGGTATCGCCCTCGATGGTTATTTAAAACCTTGCAAGTAGGTAAAAAAAAACTGTACAATTAATTAATTAATTTTCAACTTAGATAACTAGTCAAAGAAATCTATCTAGAGAAAATATATAACTGAAAACAATGAATGTACGTATATGCTAGTTTCTAGATTTACTAGACATGACAACAACTAGATATATATACAGAGAAGATTATGTTATGGCTATTGGCTACCCCTGAATATATACTAATTAGGAAAACGAAAAGACGTAAATAAGCAAATATTGGTGGTTAACTGGTTATAATATATATACAGTACAGAAACATTTGTGGTGTATGACATGAATTTGGCACTGGAATTCAAAGGGACTATTGTCATGCACAGTGGAAGTAACCATTCATTAGGTACGGCTTGGAAAAAAGGAAGAAGAAATGGCCCCACATGACATGTAGCCTCCATAGCATGCCTTTTCATATTATTTCATAATTAGCAAAGCAAAGATACAGCTCTATCATGTGGCTTTTTATTTTTGAATCCTACACTCCAGACCCTACCTCTGACAAGACATCTCTTCTTTCTATTTTATTTTAACCAATCGCTGCAAATTTTTTAATTGCCGATACAGGAATATAGATATATAAAGCTTCTCATTATCTCATGGCAAATGTTTTGGAGTTTGGACTAAATATATATTATATATACATTATTTTGTTTGTGTTGCAATATATATATATATATATATGTTTGTCTAGGTCGCTTTTGATCATAGAGTTCATTTGTTCATGTAATTATCCAATTTCATGTCCTGTACATGAAGAAAAAAGTTGTGTAGCTAGGTACCAGCAGAGTGATAGGCATGAGAGAAGAAAGGTAAATTAATTAATTTTGAAATCAATGCAGTGGTCGCATAGCATGATCTTCCTGCCACCCTATGTAGCCGACTCATCCTATGGAGCCGACTCCGCTGCTCTTCAAACAGAAGAGCAGATTCTGCTTTTTCAAATCTAACTGTTTATCTGTGTTGAGATTCATGTATAAAAAAAATTTGACAATTAGATTTGAAAAAATAGGGTCGTGCTCTTCTATTTGGAGAGCAGTGAAATCGTATCCCCAACCTATTTATAGAGCAAATGGTCTTAATATTTATTAAGTATTTTATAAAATTATTCTTTTCAAACTATTGAATTTTTGTATCTATCTTAATAAATAGTAAAAAAAAATTTAAAAATATATAAAATTTGATTTGCTAGCACATTTTTAATAGATCTAACATGTTCAACGGTTTGGATCGACTGTTTAAACTTTAAAAATGAATTGTGTAATCTTGTGTCACCAAAAAATGATGTAAGTGGATCCCTCCACACACACACACATATATATATCTATATAGCGCTTGGCTAATATCAAAATATTTGCACCACGGCTCATTGCAACTAAGTCGTTTTTTAATTTTTAAAGTTTAAAAAGTCGATCCAAACTGTTCGATGTGATCTCTATATTAAAATGTGCTTTGAGACCAAATTTTACAGTTTTTTGAATTTTTTACTATTTTTTTTTTTTGATAAAAGTGGGACTACTCCCACCGATTTCCATTAAAGAAACCATAGAACAAGGATCTAGTACCAAACCACTGATACAAGTCCTTAATGTTTATTACAAGAACAACAAACTAGAAAAGAAAATATGGTAAAGTTTTACAAACAAGTCAACTAAAGCAACCATTAGCATCTAAACATACATTGACTAACAATCCTTCAAACAAACATAATGTTCACATATTGCTCAATCCTCTCTAAGGCCGGACCCATTTGTAAGCAGAGGGGCCATACACTCCTGTGGTGTCCCATCTATTACCTCCTCCTGTTCAATCAAATCATAATAAAGAATAGGAATATGCAACACATCAGTTGGAAGTACTAGTGATAATTTAAGGACAGACCCACTATCTTTCGACGTCACCCAAAATTTTGCAAGAGAAATAATTTGTGCTCCTACTGCTCTAGGTTTAGCCCTAATTCCTTGAAAACACAATTTGTTTCTTGTCAACCATAAAGTCCACAACACTGCACCCCTAACTAGTTCTAGTAATAACCTATCTTTTAACGGAATTAAGGTATCAATAAACCAAAGCTCCTCCATAGTGCTAATATTGAAATCAAAGTTATTATACTCAGCAATCCAGTTCCAAAAAATTCGAGCAAAAGAACATTGTAAAAATAAATGATCCACGGTTTCTGGTTCACCACAAAAAGGACAACCTACATCTCCTTGCCAACCCCTGCTACTCAAATTAACCCTTGTTAATACCTTTTTTTGTTTAACTAACCACAAAAAAATCTTAATTTTGAAAGGGATTTTTGCTTTCCAAATAGTATCAAAATCTCTATTTTTCAACCCACCATACTCAAGCCAAGTGTAAAAAGAATGTACTGAAAACCTACCATTGGCATTCCACCTCCAATGCAAAATATCTAATTTATCCCTAATCAGATGGACTGAACTCAAATCATTTACCAAAGTGGCCCATTCCTCTCTATACTGCCCTGTCAACTGTCGTCTAAATGATAGGTTAATTTGTCCATTACCTAAAACTGAAGCTACTGTCAAACTAATGTCCAAAGTAATTGAAAATAAATTAGGAAATAATACACTTAATGGGCTCTCACACAACCATCGGTCCGTCCAAAATAACACTTCCGTTCCACTACCAATATTATTTTTAAAACCTAATTCGACTATATGTTTCATTTTGACAACATTCCTCCAAAAAGCTGATACCAGATAATGAATCCCTTAAGACCCATATTTGGCTTTTAAAATCTCCTTCCACTTACCGAAAACTGCAGGATCATTAAAACGATACCACCACTTAGCTAATAAAGCAGAGTTAATTATTTTAAGATTAAGAATTCCCAATCCCCCTTGAGTCCTATCCGCACAAACTACATCCCATGAAACTAAGAAATTTTTTTTCCTAACTGAACTACCACCATACCACAAGAATCGACGCCTAAGTTTGTCAATCCTATGTCTAATCTGAACAGGCATCCTATAAAGAGCTAACCAATATAAAGGAATTGCTGAAATAACCGAATTCAGAAGTGTTACCCTACCCCCAATAGACAAAAGTTTACTTTTCCATCCTTGTAACTTTTTTTCAATTTTCTCCACTAAAACATTCCAACAATCAATTGGTAGAGCTTTCCAGTGAATTGGTACTCCTAAATAAGTAATGGGAAGTTGACTCACAGTACAACCAAATCGAGATGCAAGTCGAGTACTCTCTATATCATCTAAATTTAAAGGGATCATAACACTCTTATGATAATTAATTTTGAGACCCGTCATATTTTCAAAACCAAATAATAAGAGTTTTAGTGCTTCTACCATTTTATCATTTGCTTCTAAGAAAAGAAGAGTATCATCTGCGAAATGCAGATTCAGAACATCCCCCACCCCTTCAAAGTGCCCTAAGCCCTTAATAAATCCTGCTTGCTTTGCATTAGTCAATATCTTATTAAGCGTATCTGCTACAATATCAAATAGAAAGGGAGATAATGGGTCTCCCTGCCGCAACCCTCTTCTACAATTAAAATAAGCTCCGAAACTACCATTCAAACTAACACATGTTTTACTACCTTCAAGAATATCAGCAATCCACCGCTTAAACTTCTTTCCAAATCCCCTAGCACCTAATACTTCTTGCAAAAACTCCCAGTTGATTAAATCATACGCTTTTTCGAAATCTAGTTTAAATAAAACACCTTTAGTTTTCGAAACCTTAACTTGATGTAAAACCTCACTTGCACAAACCACATTATCTAAAATGTATCGTCCTTTTATGAAAGCAGTTTGAGTGTCACTTATTAAAAAATCCATAACATTTGCCACCCTATCAGCCAACAGTTTGGTTATAAGTTTAAAACTGCAATTAATAAGACTTATCGGTCTATAAAAGAATTTTTTACTATTTATTAAGCCACTATGAAAATCGCTGATCTAACAATGGCTTAACCAAGCAGTAAAACCAGAAGCCACCGTTGGATTAGAGATTTTCAAAGTGGTATTTATAAAAGAATTTAAAAAATATATAAAATTTGGTCTCCAAGCACATTTTGATATAGGGATCAAATCTAATAGTTTATATCAAAAGTTTAAATAGTGTTTATCGCATCATAGCGTAATGGCTGAAAAAACAGCGCTATATCCAAATAGCGCCGTTATAGCGCGAAATAACGCGCTATAGCGCAAATAGCGTCATAGCTTTTATGGTCTGAAAAAGCTATAGCGGCGCTATAGCGTCGTTATAGCGCGCTATTTAGAACCTTGGTTTATATCGACTTTTTGAACTTTGAAAATTGAAAAACGACTTGGTTGCACTGGAATCGTGGTGCAGACGTCTTGATATTAGCCAACTTATATATATATATATATATATATATATATATATAGATAGATAGATAGATAGATAGATAGATAGATAGATAGATAGAGAGAGAGAGAGCTGGGCTACGGTGTTTCACGGAGTAAAACAAGGTTTTACTCCATGACACTATATCTTCATTTACAAAGTTCAAATAGCCAATCCCAACCGCTTAACATGTTCTCCATATTGAAATGTGCTTGGGGACCAAATTTTATATTTTTTTTTACGCTTTATTAAGCCACATTGAAAATCGCTGATCCGATAGTCTAGAAATTTTTACTGGTTTTTACTGTTCACAGTGGATCAGTGATTTTCAAAGTTGCTTAATAAATAGTAAAACAAAATTCCAAAAAATTTAAAATTTAGTCTCCAGACACATTTCAATATGGAGAATATGTTGAACGGTTTGGATCGACTATTTGGACTTTGGAAATGAAGATATAGCATGGAGTACAAACGTGTTTTACTCCACGTCTCATTAGATGTGATCTCTATATTAAAATGTGCTTGGATACCTAATTTTACATATTTTTTAATTTTTTACTATTTATTAAGCCACTTTGAAAATCGCTGATCCAACAGTGGCTTAACCAAACAGTGAAACTGTTGAATCAACGATTTTCAAAGTGGCTTAATAAATAGTAAAAAAAATTCAAAAAAATATAAAATTTGGTCTCCAAGCACATTTTAATATAGAGATCATATCTAACGGTTTGGATCGACTTTTTGGACTTCGAAAATTGAAAAATAAATTGGTTGTATTTCGGCTGAAATACAACCGAAAGCATATTAGTTTCTCTCTCTCTCTCTCTCTCTCTCTCTCTATATATATATATAGAGAGAGAGAGAGAGGTTGGCTAATATCAAAACATTTATTCCGAAGTCGTGAGGCAACCAATTGGTTTTCTGATTTTCAAAGTCCAAACAGTTTATCTAAATTGTTAGATGTGATCTCTATATTAAAATGTGTTTGGAGACCAAATTTTACATATTTTAAAATTTCTTTATCATTTATTAAGTCAGTTTTAGAATTGCTGATTTTAATAAACAATGATTTTTTTTTGGATCATTCAAAACAATAATTTTAAAACTGGCTTAATAAATAGTAAAAAGTTTCAAGCACATTTTATTCTAGATTGAATGTTGAACAGTTTGGATCCACCACTTGAACTTTGAAAATGTAAAAACCGAAATATCTGTTCCACGACCTAGGAACAAACGCTTTGATATTAGCCATTTGTGTATATATAGATACACGGGCGCACGCGCACACATATATATGTATGTACATGTATCAGTGTTCTAAATAGCGCCGCTATAGCGGTTTTGGACCCCATAAGCTAAGCTACGGAGTAAAATTGCGCTATTCGAGCTACGGCCGCTATAGCTGTAATAGCGGTCCGCTATAGCGCGTAGCGGATAGCGGAATAGCGGTCCACTATGCTACATGGGCTTATTTTTCTATTTTTTTTCAATTTAAATGGGTTTTGTGTCTCAGTCTGACTAATCTAAAGAATGGTTGATTTGAATATGTAGTAAAATGATACTTAATATATGATAGTAGGATATTTTGAATAGAAAATGTATCGATAGTTTATGAATTATAGAATTAGAGATATTTTGAATGACAATTTGAACTTTGTATTGGTTTAATATGAATATTAGAACTTCTTAATCAATTTGGTGTTTTTGTTACTCTATAAGATTTTATAGATAATGTTCATTATTAGTAGAAATATACAATATAATTTTTAAAAATAAAAAAACGCTATGTAGGAAAGCTTTCGCTATAGCTTTTTTTTTCGTCTCTCCGCTACGCCGCTATAATCGCTATTTAGAACCTTAACATGTATATATGTGTATATATATATACAATGTGTGTGTGTGCATGGATGAAATTAAATAGTTTGATGGATGGATGATGAGATATGTAACTAACATAATACGACCTTTCAGGTTGACAGGGTTCAAGAAAAGAAAAAAAAGGCTGCTTTTAGTTTTAATTATATATATATATATATCTGCAAAATTACCAGAGATGGAAGAGAGAAGAAAACTTGTCCGGTGTTGCGTGCATGATTTGTTCTGTTGTGCTGCTTAATTTCTTGTTGTGGAAAATTTCAGGTATACCTCTCAAAAATCTTAAAATTACTTTATTTTCTCTAAAATTAATAACATCATATTTATCTGCATTTCAAAAGCTCACAAATTAATTATCTAATTTACTGCATTTTCTACAAAAACTCATTTAAAAATTATAAAGTTACAATTTTAACCTTATTAAAAGGACAAAAAAAATTTAGTTTTGTAAGAAAATTTCAATCTTATAATTGGTTGGCTTTCTATGACAAATGATTCATTTCTCTACTTATGACGCACACAAAGTGAGATTTAGGCATACGCTTGTATGCGCGTCACAAAATAAGAAAACAAACCATTTGTTCTCACAACCGGCAATTAGAAGACATAACATTTCTCTTAAGCAAGCTACATATTTTTTTTTATGAATAAATGGTAAATGGGTACTTAATAAATTTAAATGAGTTTTAATATAAAAGACAATAAAATGGATAAATTTGTGATTTTTTTAAATTTAGAGGTGTAGATATGATATTATGAATTTTAGAGGGAGAACAAAGAAATACATAATTTCAAATTTTTTTAGGGATGACCCCCCCCCCCCCCCCCCTTCCTGTTATTATATATCGGAAACGACCTTCTATTATAATTTCTAGCTATAACACTTTAGAAAATATTTGACATAAATTATAAAATTACTTTTGTATGGAATAGGAATATTATTCCTCTCCTCTACTGACAGTGATTTTTACCATTAATGTTGCAATATTTTCGATTCTCAGATACAAAGAACTATAAATCAATACATGCATGCAATTAATTAACTAAAAGAAGAAATAAAAAGTAAACTAGAAAGATTCGAAAAGGCTATTTTGTAGGGTAGGACGCAAAAAGTGTTGGATTGGGTTCCAATTAATTGTCTAAAAGTATCATGACTTCTCATTGGTGGAGATAATCATTCATTCTTTGCCAAACCTCCATTTGCCTGAAATTAATAAATAACATACATTTGCAAGAAACAACTTTTCGTAATATAATAATTAATCTTCTTTAATATATATATGCTTGGGATTTAATATATTAATTATATCCATCTGTGCATGCATGAATTAATTACCTCAAATAAAATTGAAAATCCAATTAATTAATTGAACCGCTCATATATGAACATAGATCATCTGTCTTCGGGGGGCAGTGAGACTGACAGGTGGATCCAGACGTATTTATAAATTTAAATATTAGTTTTTAGTTTTAGTGTGGCCCACGTGTCAGTGACTCAGGAGCAGAAAAATCCTACTCCCTGGGAGGGCAGAGAATTTGGTCCCCTCATATATTATTTTGGATGAATAAATCAATGTCTGTCTCGAAACATCGATCATCTTAATTAATTCGGTAGAGAATAAAGCTACCCAAATTCTTTACTGATTAATGTCAGAGTAAAAGAGAATGATTCGATGATTACATTAATTGGTATTAATTGCGCGGCTTCATGTACGAGAGATGAAGTAAATAATTATTCATCAGATGGAAAAAGTAAGAATTTGGGTAATATGAGTGGTGCGCTGCGATTCCTTGTGCATCAATTAGTCTACTTAATTAAAAGTAAATTGTCTCATTCATGCATCAGATCCTATCTTAGATCCATGGACACACACATATATATGGTTTAATTAAGTGTTAATGTCAAGACCAATAAAAACAAAAACAAAAAAAAACTTTGTCAAGGGTTGTTCAACTCTATCCCTAACTAGCCAAACAAGTTACATCTTCAGTTCATTTATTGGACAATTATGATAGCTGACCAAATAATTCCAAAAAAATAACAATAATAAATTTGTGTATAATTAACTTGTCTATGCTTTGAATATGGTGTGCATCAAATTTGTTGCAATAATAGGTTTGTTTAATAAATACTATGAGAGCCAACAAAACATAAATAAAATCAAAAGGTTAAAAGTCATGTGAGAGTTAGGTACACTTGCGTAGTTAATTAAATTAATAAAGAATATATACTTGATGGTAATTAAATTGAATTAAGAGTATACTGGTTGGTAATTAATTCAACAAGTTTATAAAAGTTTATATATATTTTGGTGTAATAATATTTTAATAATTTTTAATGAATGGGACATAAATAACTAACAGAAGAGATTATGTAACGATGCCACTTAATTGTTAATTTAAAGGCGATTTTCAAGTCGTCTATGGCAATTCAACCTCCTCCTGCATTTTGCAGGTGTTTCTGCTTAATGGATCTGGTCACCATTCTTTATCTCGGTCTCTGTTTGAGTATGTGCTTCCGCTTACTGAATCTGACCACTGCTCTCAGTGCTTCCACCTAGGGAATCTGGCCGCCATGGCTCTTCCCTTCAGCCACTACCTCGTCTCTCTTGTCATTATAAGGGCTCTTATTCTTCAAGACAAGTAGTCCGTTTTTCTTCTCCTCTTACCCGAGCTCTTCTTCCCCTCTTTGACAATAGAAGAGTAGGTAGATTGAACTGTACATGTTTATTCTATTATATATTTGTTATGGTTGTTTGCTTATGATATGGTTCTCCTCCTCCTCTTCTTACTCCCGTCCCGAGTCTTTCTTTATCTTCCTTCTCTAGCATTTTCTTCTTTCTTCATCTCGTCCCCTCTTTTTATAATAAAACATGACATAGGGTGTGTCTCCTCTAAATATCCAACTTGACTTTGCTTTTTCAATTAACGCGTTTGTGCTGAGGACAAGGATGATTGTTGGCTCATTAATTTCCATCTGAGTATGAATAACTACAAGTTCTTTGTTTCTGTTTTTTCCTTACTTCTGTAATAGAGGGTGTAGTTATATGTACTGGTAAGTGTGGGTGAGTTTAGGTTCACTGCTACATCCTGATATGAAATTTGGACACATACTAGTCTTATTTTCTGTGCATGTATGCTGGTACTAGTTTTGTAGCTCTATTACAATATACTTTCACTTTTAATGATATGTCTACGGGCCTTTTACCAAAAAAAAAATTAATGAATATGTAAAAATATTGATCCCTATACAAAAATATAGAGGTAATTTGGTGAATCAAAATAAATTTTAATCCCAAGTCATTTCTAATGTTTTGACAATACCAATATTAATTATGATGGAAAAAAAATGTAACATACAATCTACAGTTTATAATTTTTATGATAATTTCCATAATACAACTGGACAACTCATTCACATATATTCCCACATTTTTTTTTCTAGTGTGTTGCTAAAAATTAAATTTTAGAATCTCATGCTCATAAGGTTTTATCATGTATTATCTCGCACTAGTAGAACATAATCTAAAAATATAGACACATGATACATGGTTTTATTCTCCACGTAGTTCACGAGGAGAGCCTCGTAGATAACGCCAGTACGATATTGAGGCGATTGTGAGTCTGAATATGAGATTTTGAGAGTCGACTCTCGCTCCCTTCGCCCACCCCCTAATCTGAGTGGTGCTTCCGTCTAACGGATTTGAGCGCTGCTCTTCGATCGGTCTATCTTGCTCACTCCATCGAAGCCGGTGTTTTTGTCTAACGGATCTGGTCACCGCTCTTCACTCCGTCTCGACTCTCTGTATTCGGATGGGGTGTTGTGAATTTGTTTCACCTCTATCATAGTATGTACACAATAGCTATATGTAAATAAGGTATGCGTTTTATGTTTGATGATAATAATGCATTGTCGTTGTCTCCTTTTTCTCCTCCTTCCCTTCTTCTTCCTTCTTATCTCCTTTCTCTGTGTTTCTATCTAAATAATTCAAGTACAAATCCTATTTGAGCACGAAGGCTTCCTTGGATATATACTCCTGGCTCACCTAATTAATTACAATAGCACTGTTCGTACTAACGACTATAAATAATGCATGCTCACAATCTACTATTTGAGCACGAGCACAAAAAATCCCCCAGGTTCAGTATCTACCCATCTAAGCACAGAAACTTCTGGTTTTGCTTTTTTCTATATTTTTTTGTCTACTTTTGTAAAAGAAAGTTCAGCTGTAATGTTTCTTTTATGTGTACTGGTATGAAACTGATATATAACTAGTTCTTTTATTTAATGTTTCTTTTTGTAAAAATAGAGAACGAAGTAACTAGATTAGATAAATCTTATTTTTTAACTTATGGGTTTCTAAACAACAAAAAAATGTAGACACATGAACACCTAGCATGGATATTCCCAGACATCACTATATATTATCTCTATTGATCAATTAAGAACGTACTGTTGAGGAATAATCTTATGATCGATTGTAAATGCATGTATTGTATATATCATTTTTTTCCACTATTGCCCAGCTCTAAAAGAGGCAAACAGTTTGTTGAATAAATTTTAAATTTCAAGCAAACTTAATTATCATGCTAAAGCTGTAAAATTATTTATGCGCTAAAGCCTATATATAATGAGATATATAGTTGCGCGGTTACAATTCATGTATGGATCGAATGTCTAATGTTTGAACTTAATTTTGTAATTAAATAATATAAGGCTGCAGCATGTAGTGATTAGGATGATTGCAAACGCGTACTATATACATAAACAAATTATGGGGTTGGTACAAATTGATGGCCTGAACATCCAAATGCCATGTGACCTAATCATTGTCAATGATATATATATACTAAGGTACAGTTGTTAAGAAGAAAATATTGCAATAGAATAATAATTAAGGCGGCAAACCAATATTTTATAACATAATTAAAATCGGATCTAGGAATGTTATTAATTACTATAATATCAGCAAGGAACATTAATAAGTTAACAGTACAAAGCGCAAGAGGTAAATTAAACATACAAAAAAACAAAAAAAGTGTAGGCAAATATATACTCATTATGCGTTCTTAATTATTAGTTGATAGGGGTGGAAGAATGTATACTCAAATGAGTTTTAAGCACTTCCTGTTAATTAAAATTTGTTAATTTTATTTTTTAAAAAAATAATTTTTACAAAAAGTTAAATTATTAGTCTCTCTCATAAATGAAATTACACAGCACTTATTTATTTAGCGTTCTATATATGTCTTAATTTTCTAATTTCGTCCTTATTAGTTGACATTACATACGAATATATTATGTCTATCGCCTCTTGGGCATGCATATGGCGTATAATATATATTTTCTTTTATAAAAATTCCGGGATATATGTTGATATTAAGATGCGAATTAAGAGCTAGCTAGGTAATTAAGTACTGTATATATTTATTGCAAATAAAAGAGACGTAAATATAATTAAATAATAATAATAATTAATATCTGGGGGGCAGATATTGCGGTAAAATATGATTCCAATAAGGGAAGAATTAGTGAAAGGTCACAGTCAATTAATCCAATCCAAATCCAAACAAACCCTTTTGCTTCTAAGTTCTAATCGCACTCGCCCCATTATTATTCACACTTCTCTTCTTTCTTTCTTTTCTTCTTCTTCCTCTTCTTCCTCTTCTTCTTTATATTTATCAGACTCTCTCTCTCCCTCTTTCAAGCCATACGTACTGATCTCTCTCTGTCTCTCCTCCTCCTCTATCACACACACCCACAGAACCAGTACTAAGCCAGACCTGGGGCTGGGGAGGATTCATCCAAATCTTACTAATTGTTTTTATATTTCAATTATTATTTTTTATTTTCTGACAGCAGATTCTTGGATCTAGCAAGATAGAGATCAGGTGAAAAGAAAAGATCACCCCCACCTTTACTCAGTTACTCCACCTCCGTCATCATCGGATCTCTCACAGGTGACCCGCCAGCATCTAATTCTCTCTCGACAGATTTTCTTTTCTTTTCTTTTAATTAACAATCTCTTAATTTACAGGATATATAGGATAAGTACGTACAAGCTAACTATAAGAGAAGATATATACTTGTTTAATTTTTACATTTTTTGTCTCATTTCAAAATTTAATCTTCAACTATACTCTTTTATTTCCCTTTGCAAAACAATGAAGATTTTCCTCGTTTTGGATCCCTAGCAAATCAAAATCCATGAAAGCCATGTCTTCTGTCACCATATTTAATTAATTAAATTCAAAATTATGAGCATATATCGATCCATTTGAATTCCAATTGCTAAAACTGATCAGTTGATTTAATTAGCTAGCTAGCTAGCGCCATACTGTGGGCAATTTTATCTCATAAAATAATAATATTGCTAAATTGAGGAATTCTCATCTCGTAATCTTCAGATTTATTTGGTTTTCTACTAACTAATTAATGGATGTTTCCACATCAAGGTATATATAAAGATCTAAAATAACATGACGGGATATGTATATATAATAGATCATCCCAACCCTATGTAGGTTACACATCTCAATACACACACACACACTCGTCTTCTCTATATTTGAACAAAATAATATTGTATTACCTATTTTAGTTTTACAGTTTTCAAATTCAATAATATTGTACACGCAACTTCAGTTCTTACCAAATGGATAAAACAAGTGACTGCTGATCGGAAACAGCGTCACACATTTTGAAGCCTACTGGTTTTTTATTTTATTGTTTTCATTTTCTTTTTCTTATTTAATTTTCTTTTTCTGTTATTTCGCTCAAATATATTGAGCAAATTGTAATTTCTTATTTGGAGTTACATCTCCAGTGTAACTCAAACTTCAATGAATCAAATATGGGCTAGATCCCTATTTTCTTCAAAAAAAAAAAAATTCAATAAGAAGATAAAAAAAAGGTAATCTGTAACTTAATATTTCAGGTAATGAAACAGGCATAGAAATAAAAAAGGATTGAATAAATGAAATTTCATCAATATGCTTACTATATATATCTATACTTTTTTTCATGGTACTTTATCATCCTTTGTCTGAGGCTTTCCTTATTGCTGCAATCTGTAACAACTAATGGTACAATGCAAAGGAAATAATTTCAGCAAATAAGTTAACCAACCGGGTAATCTCAAGTACTTCCTAAATTATTAGTTAAATATATAAATAATCCATAGAAATCAGTAGATTGTTTAGTCATGTGTATATATATACTTAGTTTCATTTCTATGTAATTCTCACTTAATCAATGAAAATATAGTACTACAGAAGCGCGGTCTTCACAAGGAAAAAAAAAACCTAAATAACTCTGACATTTCAGGCCCAATTAATCAAGTTACATGGAGCTAACTTAACTATATATTGATGAACCAAATTTGTCTATATATACACAACCAAGAATTCATCTCTTATGAGTTATGACTCCAAAATCTGCATTTCAATTCCCATGCATAAATATATATTATTGACCCTCTCTTTTAAATTTTTCTTGCAGCAACCAGTTCAATTCTAAAGGAGATTTTTATAAAAGAAAAAAAAAAGATTGAAAGTTTAGAAGGTGGAGTGGATAAGGACATAATCAATTAATTGTAACTGAACAAAAAAAAAACGGATGGCAAGCTCGAACTCAGCCTCATCAGTAGCATCAAACTCCGGTTCACCATGCGCAGCATGCAAATTTCTGCGGCGCAAGTGCCTCCCGGGCTGCATTTTTGCCCCTTTTTTCCCACCAGAAGAGCCCCAGAAGTTTGCCAATGTTCATAAAATTTTCGGGGCCAGCAACGTAACCAAACTTCTAAATGAGCTGCTGCCACATCAACGCGAGGATGCTGTGAACTCCCTTGCATATGAAGCTGAGGCTCGCATCAAGGACCCTGTCTATGGGTGCGTAGGTGCCATATCAGTGCTCCAGCGCCAGGTGCAGAGGCTACAGAAGGAGCTCGACCAGGCGAATGCCGAGCTTCTTCGTTACGCGTGTGGGGAGATTGGCCCCGCTGTGACAGGCCTTCCAGTTGTGGGTTCGGTTAATATAGGTGGATACGGTGGCGGAGTCGTGAGGGCATCATCCATTGTTGGGCATCTGTACCAAGCGCAAGCTCGAGCTCAGGTTGAAGGGACGAGTGTTACGCTGCCATTGGCATATAACAGCACTAGTTGCGGGGCATGGAGAGGAGGCGGCAGGGGAAGTAACAGCAGCGCCAACAGCAATGCTTCTCTGGATCACAAGGAAGGAGGAGATAGTATATAATTAAGTACGTATGTGATCATTTTATATACATATAAATAGATTTGTGCAAATGCTTGCATGCATATTATAATTGAAATTATTATATTTTGTCAAAAAAAAAATGCTTGCATGCATATTATAATTGAAATTATTATATTTTGTCAGTGCATACATGCTTGTTAGATTACTTAATTTAATACTCGATTTGATGCCAATGGCGTTCATGATCAGATCATGCATGGGAAGATGTATATCATGATTAATTTTTGAGGTACTCTCCGGGTGTCAGTACTTTCTTGCATGCATGCATGCATGCCTAGCGATTAAAGAGTTTTATTACTATGAATGGGACACGGGGCTTTTCTAATTAAAGTTTATCCTACTATTATATTTCTACCTAGGAAAAAAACCTTGATTTTATTTTAGCACTTAGCTATATATACAATCTGCAGGGTCACTTAATTTGCTTCATATTTGTGCTTGTTGTTTGTTTGATGATATGTTCTCTTGTCGATTTAATTGATATATTTTTAAAAAAATTCTTGAATTTTGATGCCACATATTTTGAACCTTAATCTAGAAATTTTTATCTACCTATAATCAATTTGTAATCAATTAATTTCCATATGTCATAAGGTTTGTTTATGCATTGTGAAGGGGATAAAATTAGGTGTAATTTGTTTATTACTAATATTTTAAATATATTTAAAAAAATTGTAGACTGTTAAAGAAATTAAGATATAAATTCTAGTTTTCTTCACTCTCCTTTTTACATCATTTTTGTTGCCAAGTCAAGGAGATTTGCACCAATTAATTAACTTAAATCGACCTTTTTTTTATTTTTGCATTATATAATTGTGAGCATCGTCGCGTGAATAATTTTTCCCTCAGGAATGAGGTTGCATGTGCATTTATTCTGCAATATTAATCAATATTTTGTAAAGAAGGGTTGCAAATTTTCCTCAAATATATAGTACATATGATCTCCTTCCAATTTCAAATTGAAATTGGTTAGCTAGCCAGATCTCTTCCCGTTCTTTCACTACGTACTTAATTAGTTTTTGCGGAGGGACCATTTACTTTACATGACAACCAATGAAACATATGTAAATTAAGTAGTTAGATAGAAAAGCTTAAAGTATTGATTAACATGGATGAACTAAATAAAGTAGAAGCCTATGTCATATATATACATGGGCATATATACCTAGCTATATATATATATATAGTGTTTCTGTTGAGCAAAAAAATAACAGTAATAAATATATATATGCGTGCATTTATAGAATCCTCCCTTTTTAAAAGTTCTTAATCCTCTCATCATATAAGGGGTGTGTGTGTGTCTGTTAGGTTTAAGGAAAGGTGGTGTGAGATTCTTATGGTTAATTAATGAAAGATGCATGGCTGCCCCTACACGTCGCAGGTATGAGCTGTTTGGTATATTATATATCTTAATTAATATATATATTTCAAAATAATTTGATATTAAGACGAGCCTTCATGCAAGCACGCATATACATGCGCCATTCACATATATAACTCCAACGATAAAATTAATTACCCAATATTGGGTTATAATAAAATTTGATATTCAAACTCCAACAATAAAATTAATTACACAACATTATTGGGTTATAATAAAATTTGATATTCAAATTGTCAGCAACTTTTACAAAGCTAAACTTCTAATTAAAGTAATACATATTAAGATATATTGAATTATATATTAATGGAACTCGATTTAATAAATTTATGTATTAAAGGAAATATCACTTAATAACTAAATACAAAAAATAATATTATGAACATGATATATATTTATGTTCAAATTATGTCTACGAAAAATGATTTCGTAATTGTTTTGACGTAGGACAGTTGATTGAAATATAGCAGTCCGAAATAATGGTATTTCATGCATGAAATTAAATCTGCTGCGATTCTTAAGAGATTGTAGGACTCTGCTTTTCCATATCCAACTCTTAATTTTCTTTGAGATTCGTGCATGAAAATCAGTTTTCTTAGAGATTCGTGTATTCCAAAAAAGTAAAGGCTGGATATGGAAAAGCAGGGTCCTGTGATCCCATTAGAATCGTAGCAGATTCGTTTCCTTCATGCATTACCCAACGACACTCAAATTGTACGAAATTTAATTTTAGACAGTTTATATGTCCAATAACATATACACTTATAATAAGTTTATGTTGGATTTATTAATTGGTACATCTATTATGGGAAACCCGAATCCAAAAGGTGACCCGTTATGAAAGGGTGCAGACCCTTCATGAAAAGGTGTATTAATATTATATAAACATTGTCCTTATCTCTCTTCAATAACAGTCAGAAAAACGGATGAATAGTGACTGCCAAAATAGAGAGAAAAGATAGAGAGCACCAAGAAGCACTGTGTTAAGACAATAAGATTTTAGGCTGTGAAAAACGTAAGGCTTCCAGCTTTGGCTTGTGATTCCTTGCAGAACCAGTGATACTTCTACACTCGCAAGATCCGCTTCCGCACGAAGATTAACGGAGTAATTTGTAAGTTCTATCCGTTAATTAACAGTTTATTTTCTAAGTTTCAGTTTTATTTGAAATATTGAATTTCGTTGTTAAGATTAGTTTGTCAAGAGATAATTAAGCACAAATATATATAGTCAAAGTAATCCAGACCTCTCCTATGCATATATATTAATTGGTGATCGAACTCACTATAATTTCATGCTGCTAGTGGGATTTCACCGTACTAAATTTTATATATATATAAGTTTACTAATGTCAAAACGTTTGTTCCAGAGCCGTGGTGCAACCAATTGGTTTTTCAATTTTCAAAGTCCAAGCGGTCGATCCAAATCGTTAGATGTGATATCTATATTAAAATATTATTGGTGACCAAATTTGACATTTTTTTAATTTTGTACTATTTATTAAACCATTTTAAAATTGATAATTTTAATAAACAATGAAAATTTTCTGGATCATTGAAAACAACAATTTTAAAACTAACTGAATAAACAGTAAAATATTTCAAAAAAATGTAAAATTTAGTCTCCAAGTACATTTTATTATAGATGGAATGTTCAACGGTTTGAATCGACTGTGAAAATGAAGAACCGAAGCATTTGTTCCACGTCTTAGAAACAAACGTTTTGATATTAGCCACTCACTATACATACACAGAGGGGCGGACCCACATTGGCCCAGGGGGCAACTGTCTCTCCCAGGATTTTGAAATTTAATAGAGAAAAACGGGTCTGGTTCTATTTTGTCCTCCCCCCCTAAAAAATTAGGTTGCCCCTCCCTGGAGAAAAGACACGAGCTTCCCTCTTTCTCTTGAATTTTGTAGCTCAAAATTCTCTTCTTTTGACCAATTTTCGGATAGCAAAGAAGAAAGATAAGTCTTATAAAAGGGTCACACATGTCATTGACCCAATAGAATCATTCTAGTTATTTTAATTTTCGGGTAGCCTTGATTTATGGTGAGCCACATGTTTTCTCATATTTTGGTATATGTAGTATGAGTGTATCAAAATTAAAGGGGTCACATTAAATGAGTAGTTCAAATTAATTCAAATGGTGCCTCTATGACAGCGGGCCCCACTGGTCAAATGGCCATCAACCACACCCAAGTTGTACCCAGATGTGCGTTAAATCTTATAAAATCCATATAAAATCAACCGTTTGGAGGTTTTTCACGTTCTTCATATCGAAATTTTCGGTTTAACGCGTAGAATATTACCATGGATTTTATTTTCAATAAATTCAAATCTCATTTTTATGAATTCCAAAAAATAGATTTTAAGGCATTGAATCGACTAATTTTCTAAAAAAATAGTTGGATAAATAAAAATCATGCGTCCGTCACTGTATATATATATAGATTGATTAATTTGTCTAGTCTTGATTTTTATATAAAAAATTTATAAAAGAAATGGACGATTCACTTTACTTCAAAGTTAATGGTTTTCATCTGCGTGGTTTTAACTTAATTATGATATGCATGAAACAGTATAATTTCAATTATAGTTTGTTTTCTAAAACTCGTCGTCACACCATCGGCAAACTACCAATCCATATCTAGGTTAGTATATATCACCTTCAATTAATAGATGTTATATATATATATGTACTAGACTACTAGGTAACGGGAAAATACAAGGCCAAATCTGATTCCAAAAAAAAATGAACAATAACATATTTCTCCTCTAAAGTTCATGATATCATATTTACCTCTCTAAAACTTTAAGAACAAATAAATTTATCCAATTTATTTACTTTTCTATTTAAACTCAATTTAAATTCTAAAATACCCATTTTAATTAGTCTTTAATTATTAAAAAATATATAATTTATTTCAGAGAAATATTTAGTCTTCTAATTTGTGGTTTTGAAAGCAAATGGTTCATTTTCGTACTTGTAACACACACACACACACACAAGCATATGTCTAAATGTCAGTGTATATATCACAAATAGATAAATGAATCAATTGTCACCTGGAACTAATAAGTTAGAAGACAAAATATTTTTCCTACATAGACTACATATATATTTGTTTTAATGAGTATTTTACAAAATTTAAATGAGTTTAATAGAAAAATTAATAATTGAGTAAATTTGTGATTTTCAAAATTTTAAAAGGATAAATATAATATTATTAATTCTAGAGAGACGAATATGTAATTTTGAGGTTATGGGTATCCATGAAACTCCCCCTATTTAATATAAGAATACAAATAATCAATTTGATCTACTGAGACAATATATATGCTATGTATAAAATGTTATATATTTAAAATTGATTATAGGATCTCTTGTGAATATTTGACCTTCAACTTTATTTCAAATATGTAAGGTAATATATACAAACAAAAATCAAAGCTAATATTCTCTCTTTATCATTGTTTTCTACATGAAGCCAATACAAGCGCACAAATAGGAGAAATTTTTTAAAGAAAACTCTTTCGTGCCATTTTTAGGAGAAGTACAATATTTGAGAAATTTATTTATAAAAATTAACTAAAATTAGATTAAAAAAATAGAAAAAGTACGTTTGTTCTGATTTGCCTCCGATCCAACCAAATTTGATTTTTTTTATTTTATTTCCTTGTTGGCCGGATTCTATGTGTGCAGAACAAAATTGTCATTGATCCAATAAAAATAGTTATTGTTCTAATTAACTGAATAAAATAACAAGTTGCAGAATATTTGATAGAAAGTGTTTGCTCTTGCTCCAATTGATTGATCAATGAAGATAGTCAACGAAAACAATTAATCAGTGGGGTCAGTGTAGAAAGCATTTTATTCTTTCTATTACTTCAATTAATCTATCCCACAATCAATATGAGGCTGTTCGGCGAGCATAGATCGATTAAGTCTCCTTAAGACTGAATCTGTTTTTTTTAACTTCTTTAACCGCTTAATCCTGCCGAACACTAATTTCTTAGCGCGGATTAAGAACACCTCATTTAGTCTTTTTTTTTGCCCAGATCTTAAGACACTTATACCCCCTTAAACATTTAATCCTTTACTCACGAATTAAGACAACTGAACATCAGTTTCTTAGTGCTTCTTAAGTTCTTAATTCTTTACTCTTAATTCTTTGTTGCCGTCATGAAAGATCCTCTCCAGCTGGAGACAAAAAAAATTCAAATTTGTTATTCTGATTCAAACTTTGGAAAGGAAACATGAGTCCGATCTTACTATAAGTGTAAAAATAGATGTACTTTTTCTATTTCTTTATCTAATTTTTTATTAATTTCTATTCTCCAATATTTTTCCTTCTGCAGGAAACTGAAATTAACAAAAAAAAAAAAAAAGCGTGTACTGTTAACTGTTAACTGTTAAGTAGGTCAAGTTAGATGCTAGCAGTGTTGTTAAATGCGGCCGCATGGACCGCATATGCGGCCGCATATGCGTTTGCAGTCGAAAACTGCATGAAAATTTTCATGCGGTCTCAAATATGCGGTTTTGCATATGCGGCCGCATATTGGACCGTATATTTCCGCATATTTCCGCATATTGGTCTGCATATGTGCGATTGAGCCACATATGTCCGCATATTGGTCCGCATATGTGCGAATTTATTGTTTGAATAATTTTTAATGGGAATATATTGCATGTTTTGAGTGGAAATAAATTAATATATAGTTTAAAATCCGCATATATAAGTCCGCATGAAATTCTGCATATGCGGCCGCATACCGCATATGCGGTATGCGGTATGCGGTGGCCATCCGCACGCATGAACAAAACCGCATTTTACAACATTGGATGCTAGTATGGTACCTTAGATGACCTGTTGGAAATGACTTGTCAGTAAACATGAGCAACCTTTGTCTATTCCTATCCCACTCATTGCACACAGTAAAAAGGTCGGTTTGTGTTAGAGAGAGAGAGAGAAGTAACGAAGGTGGGTCCCATGGTGTGTCCTTTATTTGCTGTTGCAAGGTGAGGGAGCGGTCACATCACATCCTCCCCTCAACTTCTCCTACTGTTTCTGTGTCATGCCATACAATCATACATTTAACATATTATCATTTCTTAAAAAATAAAAAAAATGAAGAACAACCAACGGTAAAAGCACACTTTTGGTTAGCTTAATTAATTAAGCTGTGATATATTATACATATTGCACAATATTATAATATAGAACAAACAAAATTATCATGCAAAATGATAAATATTCATGATAAGAATCGACATTAAGAATAATTATTTAACAATATCTATAAATAATATTAAAATAGATTAGTTATAAATTTAAATTATAAATAAGAAGCCAATTAGTATAATAAAGTACAATTAAAAATAATTCGACTTACACAAATTTGATGATATTATAGTAGTACTATATTATACATAGGGGCGGAGATACTAAGTGTAAATGTGGGTCAATTAATTTTTATTTATTTTCAGAAATTTTGTACTTATTAATAAATTTTTATATAATTTGGTAGAAAATGTTATGAAACTATTAAATTTATCCACATTCACAGTATAATTTTTTTATATGCTTGATTCCATTCACGTTTGATTTTCATAATTTGATAGTCTGACTTTGTCTCTAATTATTCATCTTATATATGTCAAAGAAAAAACGAATATTCAATTGCTACAATTTTTGTTGAGGAAGAAATTTTGCTACAATTAAAAACATATAATTCGAACAATTGAAATTACACCGAGTTATCTCAGTAGCGTCTGCTGAGTTTTAAAAAAAAAATTACATTGGGTTACGTACAGTGTCACCCCAAAATAGGAGGGTAACCATGTGCCTTTCACTTGCGTAGTCCTAGACTACTCGATCGAGTGAAAAAAATGTTTCCCCATTTGCTTCTGAGAAGCTAAAATAGTGGGAAGCATTGGTTGCCATTGGCACAATGGTGGTACCGGTGCATTAAAATTCGGTTTATGCAGTCATATATGTGGCCGTCAAGGTTCTAAATAGCGATTATAGCGGCGTAGCGGGAAAACGAAAAAAAAAACTATAGCGAAAGTTTTCCTGCATAGCGTTTTTTTTTTTTTTAAATTATATTTTATATTTCTACTAATAATAAATATTATCCATGTAAAATCTCATACAGTAACAAAAACACCAAATTGATTAAGAAGTTCTAATATTTATATTGAACCAATACAGAGTTCAAATTGTCATTCAAAATATCCCTAATTCTATAATTCATAAACTATAGATACATTTTCTATTCAAAATATCCTACTATCATATATATTAAGTATCATTTTACTACATATTCAAATTAAACATTCTTTATATTAGTCAGACTGAGACACAACATTATATTAAGTGATTTGGTTTCTTTTCAAATTTCTCCGCGTCTAGGTTTTCTTTCAATTTCTCTCTGACGTACAATGCATATACAAATAATTTAATTGATATAGGCCAACGCACAATGTTCTTGGATCCTGGTTATTGATATAGCCTTTTAATTTAAAGAAAAAAAAAAGTCCATGTAATTTAATTTCGGTTTGGATTTTAAAGCCCGTTTAAATTTAAAAAATAAAAAAATAAGCCCATGTAGCATAGCGGACCGCTATTCTACTACGAGCTACGCGCTACGCGCTATAGCGGCCGTAGCTCGATTAGCGTAGTTTTAATCCGTAGTTTAGCTTATGAGGTCCAAAACCGCTATAGTGGCACTATAGCTAGCTATTTAGAACACTGACGGCCGCAGATTCTTATTCAATTGCAATATGAATAAAAAATGTGTATTTGGTCAAATATGTGGTTCCGTATTTTTGGCCTCATATTATCGCATATTACCGCATACTTGTTTATATGATACCACATACTGTATACTTCTTTATATATAGAGCAGTGTTGTAAATAACGGTATGCGGTCGTCGGACGGACGGGGTACCGCCAAGCGATTAATCAGTATGCGGCCGATTAATCGGAATTATGCGGACAATTTAACGTTTTTATTAAATTTTTGTATATGTATCATAATTTATTAAAAATTATTTATTTAACTCATTAAACTTATCAAATAAACTTAATTTAAGTTAGTTTTATTATTATAACATGACACTATGCTTATTTCTTCGTAACACGCAAGTATTTTGCATGTGTAAATAACACATTTATTTAATGAAAAATAAATTTGAGAATTAAGCTTTTTCAAATACTAAAAACATATTATTTGAAAGAAAGAAAACATTCCAACATAAAATCACTAAATTTAATTTATGTTAATAACATAATTTTATAAATAAACATATCGTACTAATTGAAAAAATTATATCAGTAAGTTAAAAAAAAATATATGGTATATAAATAATAGAAGAATTAATCAATTTCAAAGTAAGTAAGAAGAAAAAAAAACATATATAAAAAATATTGGATGAATATCCAAGCACAAATAAAACTACAATACATGATTTATAAACCTTATTATCACACGCTATTATAGAAAAAAAAATGTGAAAAATAAATTTTCACTGGAATAAACGGAAAAAAAAGAGAATAAACGGCCGATTAAATGAAAAACGGCTGATTAATCGGAAAAACAACCAATTAATCGTTTTTTTCCGCCAACAGGCATCCGTTAAGCGTGTTTGGAAGGGTTTGGCCGCCGTTTCTGATTAAACAGCCGTTTAATCGGCCGTTAACACTGTTTTTTACAACACTGATATAGAGAGTCCAATGGAACAATGCTCCATTTAAATCTCTCAAAAAAAATCTATACACCACATAGATCTTGCTCCTTCCTCAAACCAAGCTCTTCCTCAAACCACATAGATCTTGCTCCTTCCTCAAACCAAGCTCTTCCTACCTCCGATGTTGACCAGTCAACACCAGTCCACATCAGCCCCTTTAATTCTTGTAGTTGACTTTCGTTGACCGAGGTCAAGTCAAAACTGTTTTGGCTATAAAACCCAAACTATAAGTCTTTTTCGCGCGTTCCACAAATGCACGCGATCATTGAATCAAGCTATATATATATATATAGAGAGAGAGAGAGAGAGAGGAGGGATTAAGGTACATCAAATTTGAGTTACAACAAAGTTACAACAACGATTTTTTATATTTTTAAAGTCCAAATCGTCGATCGAAACCGTTCAACATGATTATCTAAATAAAATGTGCTTCCAGATCAAATTTTATATTTTTTTGAATTTTTTTACTATTTATTAAGATGGGTACAAAATTCAATGGTCTGAATTTGAAAGTTAAGCATAGACATGGACCCAGGCTTGTCCATGCATAAGCCCGACACTTGATTCCATATACAGAGTATTCTGTTGCATGTTATGATCGATGTTTGTTGGAAATCTAAAAACATATTTTTAAATTTAATTTTTTATCAATAAAATTAATAGTAATTACTAATATTGTGCGCATATGTTATAACGGAAATATATTATAGAAGAATTTTTTTTTTTATTATGTTGCTTAGTAGGAAAATAAGAGGAAAGAAATTATCATCAAAATATTTTTTATTATTTGTTATTATCAAGTTATGTCATATTACGATTCTTATTTTGGTCATAAGAGTTATATATTCTCCTCTTCCTAAGATTCTTATACTATATGTATCTAAAATAAATATTAGAACCATGTTTACTTAAATGAAATTATTAAATGACAAATAACATTCCTTATGTGATATAAAAAATTAGAAAGAAATGAAGACGTGACCAATCAATTATCAACTAATTTAAAATTTTCTTGAATGACGTTTAAAAATAGAAAGAAATTATAATAAAAAATAGACTAAATAAACTTACGACGAGTGGTATTCAAAAGAAGACGTACTATTTGATTGAAGGGGTGGTATTCAATCTAAAATTTTATTTTTTATTCATAGCTATTGACAAATCAAGATCTCTACGTGAAGCGTGCTGTGCGCATATATAATTACCAGATACAACCTCTAAAAGAAACACTTGTTCCTTTGGACGTTAGCTCAGAAGTAATTAATTGCCATTATTTGAAAAAAAAAAAAATCTATGGTGAAAGAGGAACTGAAATCCAATTTAAAGAATAAAATAAAAGTAAATTGCAGAAAGTCTGGCGCTGTAGCTCTCCCTTTTAGTGGCTTGAATTTTTTTAACCTAATAATCTACACTGGATAGGTTATTTGCCAACTAATATAGCACGGCGCTGATGATCTATTGGGTTCAATAATCTTGGGTCAGGTGGATTCAAAATTGAATTTAAATTATGATCCAAAAGCCCAATTGAATTCAAATTATGATCCACAAGCCCAATGTATATATGGATATCAATATTCCATATATATACATTTATTGGCACTTGAATGCACGCTAATGGTACTTCGTAATTTGAGAGTTCCTGAAGTGGTTGCTTTAATAATGCACTCTTTTTAGGTTTTCTTCTCTATTTCCTCTTTGGATTTTATATATTTTTTGTGACGAAATTAAGAAAGAATTTAGATATCAATTATAGGAAAATGAAATGTTTTAACCTATCAAATATAAGAAGGGGGTTGTAGCTTGATGTATTGTCTCCGAACAGAAAACGAAGAAGAAGATGAGAAACAATTAATTGGGAATCTGTGATTTCTGTTCATCAGGTGTACTTGCTACTTGGTAAAGTTGGTAATTTCAAATTCTTTTGGGTCTGCCGTCTGCATGATTTATATACAGTGCCCATAATGAGCCCATTATTGGAGGACATTATTAATTAAGACCTCGTAGTTATGAATTCGATCATTTATGGGCTATGGGCTATGGGCTATGGGCTATGGGCTATGGACTATGGACTAGTACTGTTTGTTGTCTCCGTCAGAGGACATAAATCGCATTCTTTTGTCGTATTATATATCAAACCAGAAGCAAAATGCATAATAATTAACATTTCAATATTTACATTACAAATCTAGCTTTGACAAAAGATCAGACACTAATTAACTAGATTGGCTTTTATAATTTTTTAGGGTAAACACATTATTAGATTAAATTAATGATAAACAAACTATTTACAATCCCATATGAGTATACATATTATTACACACTAAAGTATGTACGTAGTACTTAACTAGTAGAGATACTGGACATGGAAAAGTTTTGAAGATGAACCCGACCATGGCACCTGCACACACACCATACTTGCCTCGTAGGTAAATTCCACCTCTTTGTCATTCATCCGACATGCCGCAGGCCTAATTGACGAGTAAGCTCGCATGTCACCGGCTCCTTTGACATCCACTTCCACAACAAGAATCTCATTGTTGTCATCTCTAATGGCAATAGATTCGACGGCACCGCCTGAATTCAGCATGTTTACAAGTCCAATTGGAGCAAACTCGACACGGTTGCCTGGACCAAAACAATGAATGGGAGAGATCACGACAAGCTCGTATTTGAAAGGGTCCAAGGTGACCTCGAATTCCTGGTCAGGTTGCAACAGTGCTAGCTTCTTGGATTTATGGAAGTAGGCGGCAAAACGTTCTGTTTCTTGGACGGAGATTGGGGTCTTTCCTTGGCTCCACTCTATGTCAGACGGGCGGGCCATGGCGATGAGCGTACGAGAGAACTGAGCGGCAGATATGTTCCTTCGGGCCTCACGAGACCATCCTCCCCCTTGGCAGTTGAAAGCACCGAGCACTCCATTATGCTTATTGAGATTCCAGAGCTTGAGCATGGTAGTGCCGTCATGCAAGGGGTCGCAGAACAAACAATCGCGGGTGGGGAGAGCGTAGTGCTGGCAACGTAGTATGGTGCCATCGGGGAGGGCAAGGCTGCGGAGAAGAGGGAAGTTGTGGCAGCCGACTGAGTCGCTGACATAGATGGGGCCGCCGGAGATAGCACGAGAGGCTGCATGGAAGGAGGCGCAGGGGTGGGTGGACTGGAACATGTCCCAATCTGGGTGGATGAAGTGGGCCATCCAGAGACTATTGTAGGCGCAGTGCACCATGTGGCAGCCTTGGAGCCAGAAGGTACCGTTAGGGTCGCCTGAGGGGTCGGTGCACCAGAAGTCATCACCCACACGGCCGAGAGAGATGTTGCGGGTGCCGAGTAGCATGAAGTCGTTGCAATGCTCCATGCTTGCGATGACGCCATTGCCGTGGAAGTGTTGCTCGACCGACTCACTCAGGGCCTGAAAGTATGCCAGGGCAAGTTCCACCCGACCGCCGTACTCTTGGCATACCATCTCCAACAGCTGCATACATGCATGGCATTGCATAATATTTCAAATGCATTTTAATGTTTTGACTTTTCAATTGAGGATACAGAAGTGACAGAAGAATTAGAAGAATAATTCTATATATAAAATAAATTAATAATTAAGAAGAATAAGTAGAGTAGACTTACATGAATGACATCCACCTTGACGCCATCAATTCCGCACGCCTTTAAGTGTGAATGCAACCCTTGATAGAGCTCCCGTGCTCTCCCCGGCTCTACAAGCCCCACCCCATTTTTCACTATCTTCTCTACCGCGAGGTCCTCCATGGTTATCTCTAGTCCGGGCGACAACTGCGGCATCACCACTTGAGCAGGTGGCAACCCTGCCACCTTCAGCCTCAAGCCCCCCCAATACCCGCACAGTGCGTGCCACACGTACACATAGTCCACAGTTGGGAAGGTTTCTTTCAAGTCACCCACGAAAGCGCCTAAGCCTGTTTTTGCATGATCTTTGTTGCTCTTATAGTCGTGAAACTTGTAGTTCTCTTGAAATTTGATGAGCCTGCACGGCATCTGCTCACCCGCCGAAGTGCGGTTCATTCCTTCTTGATTGGTGTTGGGGTCGTCCTCGTCATGGCAGATCGATTGCCAACCGTCATCGATCAGAACGAGACCGGGCGGGCAACCACCTTCCGAAAGGGCCTTGACACCCTCCCACACGCCTTGGGGGTGTACCTTCAGATAGAAGGCGTCCCACGTGCACCATCCGAACTTGTCCACGATTCCCGGAGGAGTTTTCTCCTCCATCGTCCTGAAGGTTCCCATGTGGGATCTGACGACACACACTGCATCTCGAATGACGGTGTATGGGTTGTCGCCAGCATGAAGGTACAACACTGACCTGAAAGTGGAGGCGGTCACTTGTGTCGACCCACTCTCTACACACAAGTCCACAAAGTCTTGCCTCTTCTCGGGACCGGGCTGCAGAGAGGCCCTGAACGGACCCTCGATGATGGGCAGCAACACGACATACGGGCGATCAGAATTGAGGCAGTGATCCAAAAGCACGATTTGGGTCTCGTGCTCGAGGTCACTTCCTTTGTTGCCGACCCAATGCGTGGTCCACCATACCTTGAAACGAAATATGCTCATGAACGGGATGTTGTCTAGGTGACCGACGGGTGCCACGTGGTGGCTCTTGGCATCGAGCGCATGAAACCCCAAAAAGGCCCCCGCTGCGGGTTCGACATTCGAGGAAGATGAGACGAGTGCTGAGGCGGGGGTCAAAGTTATGTTAGAAGGGACGTGTTGGAGGATTGAGTGACCGCGAACTGTTAAATCTGACCCCATGATTTGAAAATCAGATATGTCTGATAGAGTAGCAGTACTGTCGAGGGCGCCATTGCAATTGGCGTCAGAATTAGAGAGGAGGTTGGGACTGGGACTC
Source organism: Carex arenaria (assembly GCA_964058825.1). Lineage (NCBI taxonomy): Eukaryota > Viridiplantae > Streptophyta > Magnoliopsida > Poales > Cyperaceae > Carex > Carex arenaria. The sequence goes on along the minus strand of CAXKVW010000397.1, from coordinate 141,019 downwards.
ATGTCGCTGGATCTCTTTAATGGAATGTAAAGTGAAATTGAAGATTAGAATTAGAATTGGATGAATCTGTAGCTAGTTGTTTCTTTCTACTTTGTTTGTGGTTTCTGAGAACTGAAACTGAGCAGAGAATTAAGGCAGATTTTGAATGCGATGCATATGCTAGGGAGGGATCACCGTATGGTCGGTATTAATAACATTGTGCCTGGAGGTCCCCACACCTACAAAATCGGTTCAACACTTCAACTTGTGACACAGAATCTTAAATTTAAAGAAAGAAATATAATAATTCATGGAAGCCACTAGGAAGCATAGTCCCTGCTACGTGCTCCTCATAGCAAGGGACAGGTGTTGTGGTACATGTGTTGCCTATGCCATCCGCAAAACTTAATTAGCCCCATGGCCCCCATCCATCAATACTCGGACAATTAAGCGCCAATTGCAAAATTTTCCAATATTAATTCAAGCCCCACAAATTTGAGTATCACTATCAGTACAATTACTTCTTTCGAAATAAGAAGCTGATTATTTCCCTTCAAAAAAGCAAGCCTGACCTCTTTTTTTTGATAATTTTTTACATTTTTTGAGAAACGTATATTTTTTAAAATTTCCACAGACTTAATGGGCTCTTTATTATTTTGATCGTCACTATGTCAAATTTGATATATATATATATATATATATAGAGTGACTAATATGCTTTCGGTAGCATATGGGCCGAAGTGCTACCGGTTCAAATTTGAAATATTAAAATCCAAAAAGTCGATCTGAACCGTTAGATGTGTTCTCTATATTAAAATGTGCTTGGAGACCAAATTTTATATTTTTTGGAATTGTTTTACTATTTATTAAGCCACTTTGAAAACCACTGATCCAACGGTGGCTTAATCCAACGGTGAAACCGTTGGATCAGCGATTTTCAAAGTGGCTTAAGAAATAGTAAAAAAATTCGAAAAAAAATGTAAAATTTGGTCTCCAAACACATTTTAATATAGAGAACACATCTAACGGTTCAGATCGATTTTTTGGATTTTAAAATTTCAAATTTATACCGGTAGCACTTCGGCCCATATGCTACCGAAAGCATATTAGTCTCTCTCTCTCTATATATATATAAGTTGATATATAATTTTTTTTACCACTCATTAAAAAATGTCAATAAAATTTAACCGTTATTTTTAAAATCGTCTTGTAAATGACAATCCTATATTGCAATTAATTATAACTTATCTTTGAGAATTGTAGAGAAATAATCAGGATTAATTATTCTTTTCTAAGAAAACCCTTAATTGGCGAAGTTGTCATTTAATTGTGGAATAACTAATTAACTATATTTGTCGCAACATCCTATATGTCCCATTTCACACTGATATGAAGCCGGGTTTTCTTCCGATGTTATTACGGGCGTATGCAGGATGAGCTGTCTGAATAAAAAGATCAGCGAAGTGTGTAGTATATACACTAGGTATAGTTGGTAATATGTATTTTTTATTTTGTGAGCTCATTTTTCGTTTGTGTTCAAGAATGAAGGTGAGCTAAATGAATGAATTTCATTAGTTAATCGACTTAACTAACAGTCAAGAAACTGGGGGGGGGGGGGGGGCCATGCTATCCTTGTACTGGATAATTGGTATTGGTTGGACGGCTGCCAAGACTCACCACGTGCCATCCATCCTCCTTTATTTACGTGTTATTTTAATCAATATAATCAACACTCATAAAGGAGTGCACAGTAATGCAATCCGTTTATTTATTTATTTGTTCAACTCTTATGGTATAAAATAAGATACTTATACAAAAATTGTCGGATAAGAATATAAATTTTCGTTAATTTATTGAATCATTATATATCTACTAGCTAGTTAATTTATTGTAATGAAAAACATAGAAAATCATATGAAAACCTTTTTATTTCTATATTTAACTATATCATTACACCAAAATTAATTTATAATATTTACAAAATTTTATTTAATTAGTAATTTGTATTATTTTAAAAAATTATAAAAAAAATAATTCATGGTATTATATAAATGATATTTAAAAAATCTTCACATGTAACAATTAAATACGAATAAAACTAGTATTAATCTACTAAAAAAATGAATAAAAGTAACTTTAACGAATATAAATATGAGAAACTGAACATATATTGGTTGTTGGGACTTGGGAGCAAATCATCCGGACAATAAATAAATAAATTAAAAGGATGAGAAACGGGTCAAAGTAGATAACAGAAGAAAGCCTTAAATAGATTAATTAATTGGAGGAAGGCGACATACAGATACAGTTAGTACAAACGTAATCCTTTTTCAGTGGATAGACAAATTAGTTGGAAGAAAATTTTATCCATATCCCCTATAACAGTAACAGTTAGTTAAAGTCGGTTTAAGAGTTTCCATCTCGGTCAAATTTAAGAAAATTGAGACGACGCGCAAACGTCGTCGGTGACGGTCTCTTTTTTCCGAGCCACCGACCAAAATCCAAATCACATTAATCAATCCAAGACTGTTTCCTCCCAGGTCTTGGACGGTGCGATTACCTTATGGATTTAAATCCGCTGAAATTCTAAATTTTCTGAAATTTAGATTCCAACTGTCAAACTGTTTCGAGATGCATGCACAAAAAATCAGCTGTTTTGAAAGTTGAACGGTTAAAATTTAGAATTTTAGAAATTTTAGGGAGTTGAGATTTTTAAGTAGATTTAAATTCTTAGCTTATGAGCTATTGAGTGTTGGTTCTCTCGAACACGTATCCTCTGCATTAACTAAAAAGATAATCTTTTGAGTTAATGAATCTCAACTGTTTGATTTTAAACAGAGCCAATTTGGTTACATTTGTAACAAAGGGGTCTTTCAATATTAGTACAGATCTATTCTATACAAATTTTAAAATACATTAAACGGTTGAGATTCATTAACTCAAAAAATTTCTTTTTGAGTTAATGCAGAGGATACGAATTCTGGTCCTCTCTGTCCAGAACTAGATGCTACCTTGCCAGTATGTCCGAATTTGCATCCTCTGAGATACCTCAAACTTTGCGTGACCTTAGGAAAAATCTCAACCGTTTAAATAGTTTTGCACAAATCTCAAAGTACAAATAATACAGGCACCCTACGCTATCCCAGAACAGGCACCGAACACGTCAGTCACGCAAAAATTGTGATATCTCAGAGATACGCACTCATTATGTGCCTGGGTCAATCCTAATTTCAAACGCTTTTTAATATATTATTGGGGATGTCTATAGTACAGTAAAGTTATTTTGGCTATAGTACAGTAAGATTAAATTAAATCGTAGTCACTCATCTGTTTGATCGGACGATTGAGATCATTACAGCATTCCCCGTTAAATTTAACGTAATATTTAGTAAAAGGGCAAAATTGTCAATTTAAACATTCTATTTTACTGATTCTCTCGTCGTCTCTCTTGGCCCGAAAAACCCTCCACTCGACCACAAAAGGAGAAAGCTGCTACGCCTTTACCGCGCGCTCTGATCGGAGCGATGAGCTGCTTCTAGCGACTTCTCCCTAGCGCTCTGATCGGATCGACCATGCCGTGGCGCCGCGAGTCCTCACGTTGTATGGTGGCCACAATGGATGTGAAGTGGAGTGGGGTGGGAGAGGAGAGGATCTGTGACCGTACTGCCTCATAGCTTGAGTCCAACCCGCTGAGATATGTGTATATTTCATCGAATTCGCTTTGATTTTGTATCTTGATTGGATCTGAGGTCGGAGGGAGGTAGATCTTCAATTCTTCAAACTTGGCTCTAAGTTGTGACAGGTACTCTTACTTCTTTCATTGCTTTGTGTTAAATTTGTGTTGTTTCTGATTTCAATTTGTGCTGGCACTGACCAAGTAGAGAAGGGCCTAAAGTTTGGTTGGTGAGTGGGTCATTCTTCTGGAAGCACTTGATTAAGATTCAATCGCTCTTTCAACGGTGTATCCAGTGGAATATAGGTGATGGCAAATTGATCTCATACTGGTACGATAATTGGGGAGAAGTGGGGCCCATTTGAAGGCATTTGAGATTGTCAACAGAGGCCACCTTCGCAGCTAATCTCATTGAATGAAGCAATTTCTGAGGGCTCACTACTAGTGGATGCACTTACTGGTACAGTACCAGTGACGGTACCGGTTCTGACAGATTGGGAAGACCAACTGGTATAGCGCTGGTCTGATAGTTTCTTTCAAAAAAGAATAGGAAGATATGATCAGCATTGGGTAATTTCTTTATTGAATGTGACGTGTGGCTTATTCAAACAATGGATTACAACGGAGGGCCAGGAAGAAGTTGCTGGAGATTGACTAGAGGCACCTTTTGCATTATAGACCCCTGTATTGTATCAAATTCTTTCTATCCCTTTTTATGCCAAGTCAATGTTTTTTATATGTTTAATTTTACAGAAATTCAGACCGTGGGAGATTGTCAGACATGACATAACATACCCAGTTAGGTTATTTGGCCATGTTGAGATCAATCCTTACGGATCATGAGTATAAATTTTCATTGATAAGTAGAATGTCATTCTAGGAAACAAAGATTTGAAGCTGTCTTTAATATACTGTGTACTGCAAATTTCCCTCTTTCTATGGATATAATCAACCTCTATTGTTTATTGCAGAAACCAACTAACTAGTATGTTCTTGACTCCCCCTTTACAATATTAAGAACAATTATAGTTAACTTAGATCAAGAAAATCTTTAATTTTTATGGACGATCGTTTACCGCCTAATATAAATTATGTTGCTAAGCGATTTCTTTTATGGCTGTGCTATGAAATAGTGATGGTTGCTTTGATAATGATCGTGTGTAATTTTTTTTGGAGAAGATGAGTGCATTATATATATGGCAAACAGAAATACGAGGGAGAAGGGTACAAGTTATCCTCATACCACTGCTATCAGAAAGGGTTGGGTTCTTCGTCAGCTTGTGAAGTGTATAATTTTTACTAGTTTGATGGAATTTATTATTGAACAGGTCAGTTGTATTTCTTCTTTACTACTATAAGAGTACCTTCCTTTTAAGCCCTAGCCAGAGGAAAATAATACAATTTTCATACACGATAACATGCCAATCTGGACTCCCCAACTTTTTTTTTCTTTCAAACAATGACAAGCTACGACTCACTAAAGTCTTCTAAGAAGAGAGTATGGGAGGGGCAGTTTTTGATACTTTGAAAAAAAAATGTTGATAATCATAATTCTCATGAGAGATGAGTGAGATACTTTCAAGTTCTTGTTTGGTCATTTTGGATTCTGATTTCTAGGGTCAATTAGACGTAAACACAATAAACATAAATTATTATCCTAAACCAAACACAAACTGCAAACAAACAGACATGCCAAACTAACGAAAAGTTTCAAAAGCTAACTACAACTGAAATCAATTACAATTTTTCTTTCAATAAGCGAATAATATTGCCTCTTGCTTGTTGCACTTCCTCTATCTCATTTAAGTCATAAAAGATCAACTTAGCGACCAACTTATTTCGAAATAAATCCACATCAGTCTACAAAATAAGCAACATAAGTTAAACATTTCATAACTTTTAATTATATATACTAGCACTTGAGGAACATAAATCTTCAAGAAAAAAAAATTACTATACCTGTGTGACCAAATGTGTCATATGATTTTTTTTCCCAAAAAAACTATGAAGTAAATGCAATTGCATCCCCTCGATAATTAATCAGACTAAATCTACAACCTATATGTTTATGAATAAACCAATGTAAACGACATATATTATACAAAATGTTTCGTAAAAGAATGGAGACAGAAGCCTTGCTTCAAAATTTATATTTTCCCAAATCCCATCTACAAGATATCATTCTTCTTAAACTGGTGCATGCCATTGTGACAAAGCTCTACACAAAGAGCTAAAAAATGAATTTCTAGGAAGGCGTATAATCCTTCATTGCCCTTTTGAGAACACTGCTACAAAATTGGCAAACTATGTGCCTACTGATTTTGCTTGGTAAATTTTCTGATGCAGCTCCAAAATTATAGGTTTCTCTGCATACCCCTTAATTAGTATACTGTTATGGGCAGAGTAAATTGTTTCGTGTAGTACAAAGATAAAACAAAACATTATAAAGATTGGTTCTCGATATACCGATTGTAAATGATTAATTATGCATGAATCAACATATATACGTACTAGTTCTACAAATTCAAATATTTATGAGAAATTTCAAAAAAGAAAAAGAAAAATGATGGATGAGATCTACCTTCAGCTGCAAATACATAAATGCTGCTATTGGAACATAAAACACATGCAATACTCTTAAAATTATTACATAATAATTGAGTTCACCACACCATCTTTTTTTTTTTCCAGAAGTCTAATGCCAAAAATTATTCTTAATAACAGAATATAATGTTCTAAAATTAAAATACTCCAGACTTTGAGACAGCCCCATGGCAGTCAGTCCCTATTGAGACAGTCCCGTGACAGCCCTAACTTGCTAGGGCTTGCTCCAACCATTTCTTGAGTGCCTCCAACTCAGCTAACTCCATGTTTGACACATCAACAAACATAATATACTGATCTTTGACAATTTCTTTAAGGGTCTCATTCTTTTTCTTTGCTGTTGCGAGTCTGGTAGTAAGCTCTGACATCTGTCGACTCAAATTATCTGTCTGAGAATTGGAAATCGACACCATGTTCTGATCTAAGAGGTCCTTATCCTTAGCAAACATAGAATTAAGGTTGTTGCTGTTGGAAGGGTAGGCACAACTATACAGTTTTCTGACAGGTGAGAAAGCGACGACTTTGACATGGACCCCGCATAGAACAGAGAGTTTGTAGGCCTTGCGGAATAGGGTCGACCGGTGTCTGGAGAAACACACCTGCAATTAAGTCAATCAATTTTTTTTTATTAGAAACATAAAAGAAAAGGAAAGAGTTATGAGAGGATTCAAAATATTTTTTTATTAGAAACAAGCACCTGTTGTGACTTGGCATTGGTGTTGTGGACTGATGAGGTGGACCCGGCTGTGATGTGAGCAGCTGAAGTGACAGACGACTTTTCAGAAGTGATGTGGCATTGGTTACAAGTACTGACTGATCCTTACCAGTACCAACTAATATGTACCAGTATCGAGTAACAACGGAATAGCCTTAGACTGAAATGAAAAAAATGCAACTGCTTTAAGATTGTAGAACCAATTTATGTAATCACACTTAAAAAATGCAACTATTTAAGATTGAAAAAACAATTTGAGCGATTACTGGCACAAGAACACTTGATATCAAACTTTACAAAAGAATATACACAAATTTTTTTACAGAAATGACACATATTCTTTCACTTAGCTGGAATCGTGAGAGAACGTAGCATTTTTTGTGCCTAATTTAAGTCAAAGGTACTTGTTCATATATGCAGTAAAAAATAAAACAAAGCTCAACCATAGGAAAATAATTTGATACCAAATTATCTTATTAATAAACCAAGTACCACATCTAGCCTTAGGTTCGCGTATTTGATACCAGAAGAATAATTTTCTATCAAGGGTTGTATCTTCATCTATGCCACCCAAATTAATTGGAGGTTTAATTTCTCTTAACCTGAACTACATGGTTTGAGCCACTGAAATACTCATCCATACAAAAGACCAAATCAGTGTCAAAATTAACTTACCAATTGAACAGTAAATACCAATCGACAACCCCAGCCCTCCTTTGCAGCCCATGCACGTTGCTGATCAGTCCATCTGTCAAAAGAGTAGAAAGTTACAGGATGAAATTTCATTACCAAGACATTGTACCAGAGATGCGCAAAATTTCAAAAATTGAACGAAAAGCATCAAAGTGGATGTCAATTTCTACCATATTGACAATTTTTTATCAAAGCATAGGTAAAAAATATCAAATAATTGTTAAAATTCAGAAATTAAAAATCAATTTCAAGAAAGGTAGTAGCTTGAGCGAGAAAGAAAAACCCTTCATGGGGACAAACGCAGCTTGTACAGAATGCGATTCGTTACAGCTAGAAGCAGTTATCCCTCTCACCGCCATGGCTTAGCCGATTGTACAAAGAGAGAATTGAAAAGGAAGGCTGAGGATTTGTGCTGGCGTCGGTCTGAGTATGAGGCAAGAGAGCGAGAGAGAGATGGGCCGTGATGGGGGGCTGAGGCGAGAGAACGAGAAAGATGGATCAGGATGGGGTTTTTCGGGACGAGAGATACGAAAAGAGAATCAGTGAAATAGGCTGTTTAAATTGACAATTTTGCCCTTTTAATAAATATTCCGTTAAATTTAACAGGGGGAATGCTATAATGATCTCAATCATCCGATCAAACAGATGGATAGTTACTGTACTGTAGCCAAAATAACTTTACTGTACTATAGACATCCCCTATATTATTTATTGGATATATAGACTTGTCGGCATGTTATGTAGCGGCAGTTAGTTGGCTATCAAAAAATTTATTTATTGTCTCAATCAAAAGATATCAGTACTGGCCTACTGGGACCCCCAACATTGTTAATTCTTCCTAACCCAATGCAAGCTTTTCATGTAGATGTACAAACGTATCGGATATTATCCTTAGTATTAATATTCAGCTCTGTATTCAACAATTAAATATAGATATTCAATATTTGTGCAAATGCATATGAATACAAATATAATTTAAAATTTTTGTTATTAGGGTTCAAATAGTATATATACTATATAATTTTAGTAAAGCTAGGGTGTAATGTGCTCATCAAGAGTGTTTGGTGAGCACAGCTCCAAAAGTATATCAGATCGATTTCAAACGACGAATTCAAACTGTTGAAATTCATGTACTTCATGAGTGATGCATATACATACATAATTTTGAAAGTTTCAAATTTATTTGTTACAAGGTCAAGCGGTCAAATAAATTATAAAAAATGAATATATAAAACAACTTATGAAATAACTTAGAAAAAGTTTATTTCTTTGATCGCTTGACCTTGTAGCAAATGAATCCGAAACTTTCGAAATTTTGCATGTATATGCATCACTCATGAAGTATATGGATTTCAACAGTTTGGATTCATCATTTGAAGATGATCCGATATACTTTTGGAGTTGTGCTCACCAAGACCTCTTAGTGAGCACAACACACTCTAGCTTTGCTCATATAATTTAATATATATATTATGAAAAAAATATGTATATATATCCATAATCGTTTAATATTCGAAACGTATCCAGCTAATATTTAATCCGTATCAAACAAATAAAGCTAATAAAGACATCCTCTTTTACCACTATTCGATCTTTATCCGATCCGGTTTGCACCCCTATTTTCATCAAACGCGTATCCTCTGCATTAACTCAAAAGGGAATCTTTTGAGTTAATGAATCTCAACCGTCTGATTTTAAACGGAGCCAATCCGGCTACCCCTATTACATAGGGGTCTTTCAATATTAGTGCAGATCTAGTCTACATGAATCTTAAAATATATTGGACGGTTGATATTCATTAACTCAAAAGATTCCCTCTTGAGTCAATGCAGATGATACGAATTCATTTTCATCTATAGTATCTATAGTCTTCTTAAAAATATAAACTCATCTATATGTTTATCGTGTAATCCCACTAATTCTTCCCATTTATTTTTATCAGGCAGCTAACATGTTTCATTTTTCCGTCTTCACTTAATGAAGAGTTGTGTTTGTTAGGGTAGTAATCTAGAAGTCAATCATAGGATAATGTATTCTATATGTTTTTTGTTCATGAATTGAATGATTAATAAAATATATCATTTTGTTTCTTGAGTGTTATTGAATTTATGGATCATTTTTGGCATTCGGAATCAAAAATTGTAGAACTCTGTAATATAGATAATAATACTCTTAATTTGTCTCTAACCTTGGTAACTAGCAAGGAACACTAATTAACCATTTAAAGGTTAGTGTGTGGATTAAATGATGGTTAAGTTATGCTAACCATAGACAAAGAGTTGTTATTTTAATCACACAGATACATGTTGGAGAATATAGTATTAGACTGACCCATAAATGAAATATTATATGGTTTTGTATTTGTGTCATTAATATTTCATATCAGTGTTAAGTTCTAAAGTATGAGATGCTCGTCTTTCCTACATGAGAAATGTATATTTGTAAGTGCTGTCCAATGCTATCCGTAAAATGTAGCTATACAGACGACATTTCAGTATGCATAACTTGTGCGGAGGGGAGATGTTCATCAAGACTACTATTGTCCCTCGTATTCAGTGCGAGTGATGGTGTCACTGGGCCCCTTGATGAAGTAGGATTATCAGCGCGCAATATGATTAAAGAGTTAATCATATTTGATAGTTTACTTCAGATTAAGAAAAGATTAGGTTTGCAAGGATGACACTGACCTACCTTGAAACTAATCTGAAACCATGAGACAAAAGAATTAACACGAGTAAATTGATTACTAGGATCGTGATGTTTGCATTTGTACAAAATCATCTGTGTTAATTGGACAGTCATAATGCATTCTGCCAGGTGCCGCTTATGATTTATAGAATTAAAAGGAGTTTTAATTTTATTGCCAACATAACACTGATCCTGTCAGGTCACACCAATAGGAAGTCAACCAGAGAATTTTATAATTGATTATAAAGAGTTATAATTAATTATAAATGTCATAGAGATGACAAATAAATAAAAACTAAAATTAAATTTATAACGTGTACGACACGTCGTATAAAATTATTATTACAACAGCACAATATATAATTATACGGGATAATTATATACATATGTATAAGATCAAAATGTTAATTTATAATTAATATTTTGGATCCAAAAGTTAATTTAAATTTGAGCCCAAAATTAAATTAGAATTTATTTTGAATTTAATTTTGAAATTAATTTTGAGCCCAAATTTAAATTCAAATTAAACCCAAATCTAAATCTAATTTTTGAGCCCAAAATTATATTTAGAAGCCCAAGATGAAAGCCCAAAAGAGTATGGAATCCAAATTATTTATCAAATTGAGTTAAAAGGGCAAAATCGTAACTTCACCCTTCTTATAACATGAAACCAAAATATCAGGAGGGGCAAAAGGGTAATTTTACCCTCTAAATGGCGGTTTTGAAAAACTATATATAGGGGTGGAGGGTGAAGGCATAAGGCATCCCTCTTTGATATTGGATTCGATTCTAATCGGAACTGATATTCGTGCTGTTGTAGCCTTTGTTGCGAACGACGACAAAATTAGTTTTTCTTTAGTCCCACTAGTAGAGTAATTCTGGTTGAGGAAATACTGGTGCTCTGGTGATTCCTGGTGGACATCTGACAGAGGCACCAGACGTCGGGTGCTTACAGAGGTAGCAGCTGAAGCGATCGGCAGTTCCAATTCGAATTTGGAACGAGGTATAAATATCTTTTAATTTATTTATGTTTAAATAAATTTATGTTTTAGAATTCAAATATAGGAGTAGGTCCTCGGCTTAGGGTAGAAATAAAAATTTTAATTTTACGTTCTTTCCGCACCTTAGGCCAAATTGGGAATTTATTCGATAAATCTCCCCAACAGTGTTTAATTTTGATGAGCCCAAATTATATTATAAAAAAGCTCTTAAACCGTAATCAGTTGTGACGGAATTGTACAATATGAAATTTCACCAACACAGAATCCCATTAGACAGTTCATTAGAATTTATATTCTTAAAATATTATTTTAAATGAACATTTAATCTTCACACCTAACAAATAAGCGAGCTTTACAAAATTGTTATTTTTGAAGCATTCAGAACTTATACTCCTCAATTTATCTCTAATTATATGGGATTAAATTATTTAAATGTGAAATGTAATGTATGTATTGTTATCACTGAAGACTTAAAAATCAAGTTGCAAGTTAGACATGAAAATTACACCCCCTTATACTTCCATATTTTAAGTAATACCATACTATACTTTCATATTTGAATCGTATAATTTTTTTAACAAATCATATTGTTTTTTACAAGTACGTATTGGTATTTCAAAATTTTTTTTTTTTATTGTAAATGAGATCATTTTATAAAAATTATTTTGTTTTCAAAACTTATTTTTTATATAAATGCTTCTTTGTGTATATTCTGGAAACAAAATTTGTTAAAATGTAACTTGCTCAAAGTTGTACCTATTATTTTAAGTTTTATATATTAATTTATTTGTATACATGACTTTATGATTGCGTACCTTTTAAATTAAGGTTAGCTAAAAAAAATCCGCTTATTTTTAGTTTGTTTCAAGAAAAAAAAATGCTCTTTCGCAATTTTATTTTTACTCTTTGTGTTTATGACCAGGCTAATAAAATTCATAACACGTTTCTTATTCAATACTTGCATGCAAAACATCTCTATTACATCTACCAAACATTTTTCAGGTGAAAAAATTACTCACAAAATATATTACGGGTTGCAAAACCTATTTTTATTTTATTTATTTAAGCAATTACTAATATTTTCAGTTATTATGAATCGAACCATCCTATAAAGAATACCTCAATATATCTTTTCATGTCATTTAAGAATTAAAAAATATTACTTCACTCTTTTTTGAATGTGTCTACCAAAGCGGATATTCTTACTACTCATTGTATCATTTATATATGACTTGTATTATCAAATTTGACAGAGTTTTTTGACATAAACAAACTGTTAATGAGCTAAATTGACTAGGCTAGTTTAGAAAACAGACTCGATTTGATATATTGTTGATTCGAATTCATACTTTATCAAGTCAGCTTGTTTACATATGAGTATGTTTGGATGTGTGAAGAATATATGATATTTGAGAATAGGAGCTATTTGAAACAACAATGTGCATTTAAATAACATTTTTGTTATTCAGAATAGCTGGAATAGCTACTATTTTCTATCTCTTGTAAATATTGGAATAGTTACTATTCGGAAGTGTGAAGAGAGAAAATATATACTTCTTTTTCAAATTTTCGCCAATACAATTTCAAAATGTGTCAGCCACTGACAAGTTATAAAAACAAATAGTTCCGAAATGACAAAATTAACACCACTTTTGTTATCTCTACATAATGACAATTCGTTTCAGATCCCACTTACCTATTGTTCATCTTAATTAGCACATTGTTAACACTATTCTTTCTCAATTAAAGCTATTCACTATTCTAAATATACAATCCAAACAATAATTTTACTAATTTAAATAACATCATTTTCACACTAATAAACATCACTATTTATTTATTTTAATTTACTAATTTCAAATTTAACTGTTCCAGCTCCCATCCAAACATATTGATTTTATACCAGCTTCTACCTAGTGAAAACTATTGTTTTTTTATGGTAAATGCATATGGAATATGGATATTATGAATTTAGAGTAGGTCCGATACCCATCAGATCTACTTTGGTTCGATGGGTGTAATGACTATTCGATTGCATCAAGATTCATGCGGACTACTTTAAATACATGCCAGTTTGTTTTAATTTCTGTGCACACAAATATTAATGCTAATTGTATATTATTAGAGCTAATTGAATGTAAAAATAGATTCGATGTCCATCGGACCTACTCTTATCTCGAATATTATACCTTTGTTCCGTTACTTTATATTCAGCTCAGACACGAACCTCAAGCTTACCACCTGGCATTTGCTTTCTTCTAGAAATTGACCGGAGAATGAAAAAGGTTAGCTGTACCATGTCGGAAGAAGGCAGACGTCGATGAGACATGTCGCCATAAATTTAGGGCTGCAAACGGAGCGGATTCGGAGCGGATAATACTAATATCAAATCCGTATCCGTCTTTCAATGAGCGGATTCGGAGCGGATAATACTAATACCAAATCCGTCTAAATCCGTTAAGTATCCGCTCCGTTCAAAACGAATACGGATAACAATCGGATACGGAGCGGATTCGGAACGGATAATCCGGATCCGTTTGCAGCCCTACATAAATTACGGTCTCGCTTTAAAATGCATCTTTCTAGCGACTTTCAAATAAAAAAACATAAAAAAAAAATGCAACTTTCTCTTATCTGTCAATATTCATCATCGACTTTCTAGAGCATTCCCAGAAATACATCAATTTTTTTATGATAAGACTTAGTCATTTTATCTATATATCGAATATGTAGCCAACAATTATTAAAATGAAGCGACGAATTTCCATGAATAAATATTATTAGAAATTCAGTCGGTCTAGAACCGGATATTTTCAGTTCTGTGTCTGTATCTGTATTTCATCATCTCGGCTCCCTCTTAACTTCAACGGCTTGGCGCCGTGAGGATGTATTCCAGTATCTCAGGCCCATCCCAGCCCAGCCCAGCCCAGTAGTCTGCCTGCTTAAAATAAAAAAAAATAGATGGACTTGCAGCGGATGCGATTCTGAATAACTTTTTTGGATCAGCCCAGTAGCCTACCCGAACAAATGTAAATATATTATATTATATTATATGAAGTACAGTAGCACACTGTACATACACAACACAATTGGGCTTCTTTCTTCTTTCTTCTTGAACTGGGCTTTGTTTTCCGACAGGCAGCAACTGAACCCAAATCACTCTCCATGGCGGCATCACCACAGCAGCAGCAGCAGGAAGAAGACGACCGACCGAGCAGCAGCATGGCAGCATCCGATGAGTCTGTATTCGTGTGGGATTCAGCCTCCCGTCTCTACTATCACGCCAGGTTTCAACTAACAACCAATCTCCATCTTTTCGCTCTCTCTCGTCCCTTTGTTAATTTATTTATGATTTGTTTGTTTGTTTATTTGATGATGGCGCAGTACAGCACAGGGTTTTATCACGACCCCACAGCTGGATGGTATTACAGCACCCGAGACTCCTGCTACTACGCTTTCCAAAATAACACTTATGTGCTGCTCGATCAAATGAATCAACCTCAAGGGGACAATTCTCATTCTATTGCTACAGCTATAGAAGAAGATTGCGTTTCTTGTCATGAGAGTCAACAGAGCCATTCCTCCCGACCATCCGAATGGTGATGCTATTTCTTAAATATTATCAAATTTATATGCTCTTTCTATATATATATTTAATCCTAATATTATTGTTACATACTATCTTCTGTTTGGTACAGGCTCGATGAAATTTTAATCAATGAGTATCTATCAGGCTACCGCAATGCTGGAGGACGTAACTCTGATGATCATTTTGGAGATTCCTATTCCCAAACACATAGTAAGTTCACTCTCAACTGTAAGGTGCCATGTACCCTCTTCTTTCTTTCTTTTTCTTTTATTTGCGTTTATGCATTCTTTTTGTTATTTACTAAGATCGCTTAATAATAGTTCTGTTCAAATGAGCTCGCCTCCAATTTCAATTGTGTACACACATTACAATCATGGGTCCTCCCTTATTCATCATCTTCAACCAATAGATTGGCCTCAGTAGTAAAGTCACATTGGTAATTTCCGAGATTAAATTATTGGCAGTGTCAACAATCCCTCCTTTTATTCTTTTGAAACCAAGTGACTTCCCCCAAGTCCCTCTACAGCCCCATTGGGCCAATTCTATTACTTAACATCATTTTGTACAGGCCTTTAAAAATTGAACTTGCTTCTGCATGCTATTTTGTAGAGGCAATGATTTTTTTTTTTTTAAATTTTCTGGATGGTATGTTTGATTTTTGAATGAAATGAAAGAACAGTCCTGTTTGGGTATTTCAAATTAAAAAGAACAAGAAATAACCATGAAAATTTCTTCGATTGGAAACAGCCCATGCCGGTGGAGAGGGTGAGATGGATGATAAACCGTCTGAAGAAATGCTTGGCGAATCTGTTTTGGGCAAACAAGAAAATGACACCACCACTCAAAATGCATCTGGAACCGAAGGTATATTTGTTTGTTTGTTTGTTTTTTCTTTGAATGTTTTCCCATGTTTTTGTTCAAAAGATAAAAGGAGTGTTCTAAGTAACGACCATTCTTTGGGCTTTTGCCAGGGATGCTATCAGCAGAGGAAGAGAGCTGGATGGCTCAATACGGCCAAGTAGACAGATCAGACAGTGATGAAGGCATTATCAACACAGTGGATCTCTGGGACTGGGAATTGCTCGAAGAAACAAGTCACAAAGGGCACCATAGTAAAATAACCAGGCTGACGGGGCGGCTGGTGGGTCAGTCTAGCAGCTTGCATCCTTCTTTGCCATCCAGCGGCGGTACCGTTAAGACCACCGCTGTCTGTCAGGTCCATCTTGATCTTGTCTTGGTTGCATCAGGTACTCACACCAGTAACCATAACATATATCGGTGCATGTCCTACATTACATATATAGTGTAATGTTCTAATGATGTGGCACATTCAGGGAAGGTGTACAGGCTAAGGACGCCAAGCAAGAGGTACTTGGCCACATTGTCAGAGCACGACTCCTCGAATCCCACCAAAGACTGGGGCTTCCCTCTCTTCTCTCCCCATTCACTTTCCCTTATTGAGCAGGCACGCAATGTCGACATTTCCCCGAGGAGCAGCCAGGTTATTGCATTTCATATTTTCACTATCTCATGCCAATATTATTCATATCTATTTTAACACTTATAATAATAATAACAATAATAATAATAAAGATGTAACTAAGGCTGAGTTCGGGATGTTTACAGAATAAGGAAGAGAAGGGGGAGTACAAGTACCGTCACAGGTACAGGGATAGAGCAGCAGAGAGGCGGCATCTGCACGGTGCCAATGGCATTGCTCCATGTCAGAAAGACGGCTATAGTAAGGACATGGGATGCACATCTGATGATGATCCGACGATTGCGCAAGAAGAAGCGAGGGCGCTGTCTTTTGGGACCCAAAGCTACGCTAGCAAGGTTATGGAAAGCATGGGGTGGAAGCAGGTGACATTCTTATTTCTTAAATATTCAATAAAAATTAAAAGAATAGTGAATTGATATAGTAACAAGTAATAACAGTGTGATGTATAATATGTATTATTATTGATGGAAATGAAAGGGTGAGGCGCTAGGAAGCAGCAGGAAGGGTATACTGGAGCCAGTTGAAGCAAAAGGCAACATTGGTACTGCTGGTTTGGGATGGAAATGAAATTGATGATGCTGTTATTTCTATTGTAGCCAGACTCTGCTCTCACTCTCAGTTGAGGAGAGTGATGAATCAAACAAAACAAAAATCTTACTGCCAAATGAACTTGGAATGCCTCTTTTTTTTTTTATACCATACTGTGCGTAATGACTTGTACTGGTTAATGGACTCTTTGTTAAATAAGTACATTAAAAAAAATATACAACTGGAGCGGAAAGAATAAAAAAAAAAAAATTAAAAAGGGGGAAAGGCAAGGTTAGTCGCCTCAAAACCAGGGGAATTAAATTGCGCCTATAAGTCTAGAACAGAACATTTGGTCCCCCCCTGACCATGACCTTGTGAGTTGTGAGTGATAAAGATTCTTTTATATTATTTACTTTTTATTGTATTTTTATTATATGAAATGATCACTATATAATCTTAATCCTGTTTAAAATAGTATATTATTAACTTGTGTGATCTCACCGGAGAGGTTCTTCCAGTTGCTTTTCTTCCTGGGCATCAGGCGCATGCTGCACATAGCATATAAATTAATACTCTTTTATCTGTCTTGCTTATCTACAGTGTGTCTGTATCAAAGCAAAGATACATGCTCTATTATGGGAGAAGTTTGGGTCTGATGGATTCTACAACCGTCCTATTCATTTTAAGATCCGTGCGCATGGTTATTAAAGCAAACCTGTATGGATATTAAAGTGATTCGCACGGATCTTAAAGCAGATCGGACGGTTATGGAGCTCATCGAACTCAGTTTGAGTCCGATGGACATCGGACCCACATTGCTCTCCTATTATGGACCTTATGGTAAATCCCGAATGCTAGTAATACGCTAGAGGTTATAGCAATTGAACCTTGAAACATTACGATGCTGCTAATTGAAATTCAAAAATGACATTTAAGCTGATGCGGTCCATTGTAGCTTTCAAGTACATTTGATATTGTTGTAGTGATTCTGATATTAGGGCTCGTTGCCTAGCTGCACGTGTCCTGATTCTAATTGAATCTTTCAAATTTTGATGGGGCGGAATATATTTTCTCAGTGTTTTAAAGAAGTCCCTTAACATTCACTTTAAAAGTTGCGTTTTCTGATCAGTGAAACCAGGAAAAGCGAAGTGCTCTCGGGGTCCAATCAAACAATTTTTAAAAAAAATAATAATAATTTTACGTAGCAAAAAAAGTAATAAAAAAATTCTCCTGAAGAACATAGAAATTAGGAAAATAATTGATGGTTTGCAATGAGTGATATGGGGCTGTGGGCCTAATTTAAAGAAAAACAAACAAACAACCAAACGTTGTCTACGGATCAATGAGCCCACAAAGGTCAATTATTCAATTTGTCGAGGGGCCCACGACAACCCACACCAAATTAAGACCTATATAATTTACAAACCCACATTTTGATTGGATTGGAATAATTAATTGTTTGCTATCAGAAAGGAGCACCTGACCGCCTTTTAGTTACTAGACTATTTGCACCCAAAAATTAAAATTAAAATTAATAATTTGGTGTATATTGATTCCTTTCAGCAATCAATAAAGCTCTGTCTCAATTCTCAAATAATGAAAATACAAAAAAAAAAAAACAGAAAACAAACAACCACACCAAACCAAACAGTGTCAACTGTAATTGGCACAGAAAAATGCAAATAGAGACTCGGCCGCTCTACTGTTTCCGTGAGAAAAACAAAATTAGTTCAATTGAATTTTTTTTTTCACGTGAATAGTAATTTTTAATTCAATTATTATGTCCATATCCATTCTCAATGGCCCGTCGAACAGACCCTGAGAGAGTCATCATTCATCCACCATGTCCTCGGCACGTCACGTACAGCACAGCCTCTCTCAAACAAAAACATCACCATTAAATTAAATTAAATTAAATTATAAATTATCTAAAGGTGAGATTGGATGTGTCCCTCGTGCCTAGATTCCTTCCACCCCCCCTCTCCTTAGATATCTTTAAATTAAATATCTCAATTTCAAAATTTCAATTCATCAACTCCATTGACAAGGATTTCTTTACAAACTCTTCATCATAATTCTGACTACAATTGTACAGTACCTGAACAAACTTTTATTTTATTAAAATTTTCCATTGTGTTATGCAACAATCATTTGGTGATCATTACTGTATTTTCTTTACTTGTATTCTTTTCTGGATTAAATTCCTGATTTTTATGTTAAAGACCTTCATTTACAATTGATTGAATAGCTTCTTATTTTCTTAAAAATGGTAAGCAAATTTTATTTTGATTAGAGTTGTTTCTTGAACTTCGCTCCATAAAAAAAATATATTAAAAAAAAGTTGAAGTTTCAAAATAAGATAGTATGTTTGAAGAAGATTCTCTTACTACTCCTCTTAAGAAAGATGTTCATATTTCTGCTTGTTTTGTTGCTTCCTCTACATTATAATAAAACATAGATAAATAAACGAGAATTTATTTAAGAGAGAATAAATAAAATTAGTATGTGTAATAATTAAATTATGCATTATACCCGCTGCATTTCTATCAGTGGTCTCACAATGAGGTTGATGTCTGAATCTCTGACCTTGTATTTGATCCATTTTCATCGGTACGTGGTTGTGTCATCTCCTTTCTTTTTGATCAAATCTTCGCTTCGGGATTATTCTTGGACCATTGTATCGAGGCCAGTCATATGGTTGCCTTTAGGCTCAAAGCAGGCACCCCAACATTGGCATACTGTAGATCAAGTTGATGAACAAATTTTCATCATATTTCATTTCTCGGATCTCCATCATAAAATGAGAATATGGTATACCAGTTAATTGGGACTTCTAACATTCACATTCGACCTTGTTGTTCTCCTTAACAATAACCTTATACCCAAAATCCATGCAGGTATACTCCAGTCTTGGTTGATCACGCATTGCTGGAGTTGTTTCACCCTTACCATGACCTCAAACATCCCATGTATCGAATCACAGTCATGTTTAGAGATTTGTCAATACCCTTTTGCAACAATGCACTTACCTTGTTAGACCACATCTAATCGTGCTCAAGTGTCATTTCAACTTTGTTTCGCTGTTCACAAAACCAAAAATTCATCTTGTAGAATGTGTCCTCCACGACGGCTGCAACTGGCAATCGCCAACTTAGTTTGAACACATTGTTCAGTGACTCTGATTCATTAGTTGTCATTATTCCTCATCGGTGCCCTCCATCCAATTCTTGGTAAAGCTTCTTTGGACATAGAAGCTCGTCCTCATTATTGGTGTCCCTCCTATCCACCTTGGTAAGGTAATCGAGTGCTTATGGGCAACCAATTTCAAAGTCCTGAAACATCTCCTCTAACCTCCTAGGTTTATTTTTGTTTACTCTAATTTTGAATCCATCGCTAACCTCTCTCCTCTGCCTCCACATGCTTAAAGAGATTTTCGGCAACATGTTGAGAACATTATCGATGCACACATTGATCTGTAGGCTCATCCCATTCAAGATGTGGATCCTTGAAAATATATTTAATTCCCAAGTGTCTATCCGACGTGTACTCAAACTTTTTTGGATCGGGTTATGGATTCAAGAATCCGACTATTACTGGATCGGATTTGAGGTTCAGGGATTCTACTAGGTACATGGGCCTGACTGTTCAGATCTAATTGAGAATCGGTAACCTTTGTTGGAAGGACGCCACAATATCTACATCAAACTCCAGAATCGGCATGATTTGGTTCCAATTCTACATATAACTCCAGAATCGGTAACCTTTGTTGGAAGGACGCCACAATATCTAAAATAATTTTGAACGATGTTTGGTTCGTTATATCGTGTTTAAATTTTCAGACTGGCTTGACTAATGATATACCCAACCCGTGTATAAATTTTATTCTAGAGATAGTCAAAGGTATGGTTCACGATTACCGTAAATGAGTATTTAAGACGGGTATTGTAAAAGACACTGTCATCATTGTATTGGATTTTTCTGCCAACAAATAATTTCACACATATCATTTTAGTTTTAGTTGGTCTAGATAACAAGCTACAATTTCAAAATAATAAACCTATAAGCATTTACAACATAAATTGGAATATTAAATAATTTAAAATTAAAATAAAAAAACTTTTAGAATGCAAAAATATACAATTTTCTCTCTTCTTCTCTTCAGCTCCAGAATGGATTGTGAGAGAGAAGATAGAGAAAATCACATATTTATAGGTCTATGAAATTTTCACTAAATAATTAAACGGAAATAGGTTTCTCGCCAAATTATTATGTAGAAATTCTTTTTCCGTTGAATTATTTGGTGGAAAGCAGAGTTCTGAATCCGCCAAATAATTTGGCAAAAAAATAGAAAATTTCTGCCAAATTATTTGGCTGATTGGTTATTTTCCGAATTTTCCAGGAAATATGTGTATAATCTGAAATTTGATAGATTTTCTGTTTTTTGGATATTAATAAAAAAGATCCAGATAACTGTCCCCGCACTCTCATCCCCCCTCTATCCCCGCACTAAAAGACAAAAAAATCCGCACTAAAAGACAAAAGTCTGGTTCTGCATAGTATTTAACATTTATCTGTAGTGTATTTACAGTGCATCGAACAAGTATTTAACTCTATTTATTGGAGTATTAACTGTCTGTCCAACAGCGAAACAATATCTATCCCCACAAAAAATTAACATATTTGTCACCGCATCCCCGCACTAAAAGACAAAAAAAAAGGTTCCGACATTTGATGGTTTAAATTTCCTGCAGTATTTAACTTTAATCTTTAGTATATTAATAGTGCATTGAATAAGTATTTAACTCTATTCATTGGAGTATTTAACCGTTCGCGTCCAACAGTGACACAATCTTTCCTCGCAAAAAATGACAAAATAATTTGGTATCACCCCGCACATCAGTATTTTACTTTAGGAATGTTAGTATTTAACGATATGAACGTTAGTATTTATCTTTAAAGTCAAAAGTATTAATCTCTAAAATTATAAATAAGTTGCAGGGATTTAGCATCTTATATCTTAGTATTTAACTTTATACACATCAGTATTTAACTTAAGAAATGCTAGTATTTAACTTTATGAACGTGAGTATTTAACATTATGAAAGTTAGTATTTATCTGATGAAATGACAAAAGAAAAAATATAATATTTATTCAGATAAAGGAAAGATATCAGATTTAATTAAGGTAGATAATTAATGTGGGAAATGATGCTAATTATGGTAGTTAATTAATATGGAGAAAGTGCATAGATGGAAATGGAATGTGGGAAGGATGTTAATTAAGGTAGTTAATTAATATGGAGAGGGTGTGGGGATAGTGGGGGGATGGAAATAATTATTCTAATAAAAAATTCGGCAAAATTATATTTATGTCAATCATGGTGAGACTTATCTTAGTGTGACTGTATTATGCAAAAGATAGAAGGGGTAAGGATGATCCTTTTTACTGTTTATTCATGGTTTAATATTGAATTATATTTATTTCAATTAACATTAACTTAAATGAAGTCATAAGATGGGAAAATAGAAGAGATGTTCAATTTTAAATGGAAATATATCTAATTTTAAAGTTCTGATAAGATATTTTGTCAATATAAAAGTTTTGATGAGTATGTAACTATGCACCCAATTTTAATTTTTACTATTTTTGTTGATATTCAAGATCTAAGACAGTAATAGTAATTTGTATACATAATTAATTCCCATTAACTCACCTTCCAGGTCCTTTCTTTTTTTTTAGAATTGGTGCTGTTGAGAGTTGAAAAGAGTATCAGACTTGACAATTGAAGAGGCAATAGGAGGTGATCTGTTTTAACATTTAACAGTTGTACCTGAGATCTCCTTTTAATTTTATTTTTTAAACTGGATAGTTAATTAATAGTTAATTTGAGAAGGTGGGAGGGAGTGGTTAGATCTAGATCTGTGTAACTAGCTTAATTGGCTTCTTTAATTAATTGAGAGGAACATAATTTTAACCCCTAAATATGGCGGTTTCCTACCTAGACTATATAGACTACTACTGGTACAAATTATTAACAATACATATAACACATGCAGTGCAGGGTGGTAAGAGACGGTGATGGAGGGGTGATGTTAAATTAAATTAAACTCTGTTAATATTTAATTAAAGCTTTAACTTAGGGACAATTAGATCTACAACTGCAAGCATCATGTGCCTTGATCCCGTGCGAGGAAAGTTACCTCAGCTCCTTTTCCCTTTAATTGTACCTCTCATTTCATTTTCTTCCTTATTAAACTAATTAAACTCTATCTCCTCGGTAAGTTTTGGTTACTTTATTAATTACAGCATTAAGTAACAATCATACTTACTGGCTTACTCATCAAAACACCAATAAGCAACAATTATAAAAGTATGTACATTTTATTATTTAAATAGATGTATATAGAATTTGGTGTATTAGAAGAATAATTGTAATGTCATGAATCCAATCCTCATAGCAAATTCACTGGCGCAAGTAAATAATAAAAATGTTAATTAGAGAAGTAATTTAACTCCATACATAATCTATATATATATTAATTCTATCCTGTCGGAGTCGGACACTTTACCTTGGGATAGGTAGATCTGATTCTGAAGTCTTTCATCTTTTACCTCATGGAATTTAATTACACACTGTCACGAGGCCGGTTATTCTGTTCTACCTTAAATTAATGGAATAATCTCTACTGTCTGCCTCTTACCACTTACCAGTTACCAATGCCAGCTATTCTTATGCTTTCAACTTGTTACCTTCCTTTTTTGTAATATATTTTTATTGCCATGGTTGTCAACACATGCTAACCAACAACCCATAACTTCACCACCACAACTCCACAAGTTATCACTTACCAGTTACCGAGATGATATGATGTTGTTTCTCTGTTTTTTTTTTCTTTGCCCTTTAAAAAAACTGATATGATATATGCACACAACTAAACAAATATAGAAATGCGAGCCATTATATTATGATTTATAGAATGAGTAGAGTAGGCATTTATATATATACCAGCTAGAGCCAAGAGGAGATTTATATATCAGATTAGTGTGCATTTATAAATTTAAGGTGCTTGCAGACCCTCACCTTCCCCTCAAAAAAAAAAAAAAAAAAAAGTTGCTTGCAGCAATTAAGTGATTAATTATTGCAGGGGCATACCATATACCAATATAATTATAAATATTATTAAATGTTAGGGTAACATAATTTATTTATATATATATATGATGAGATATGTTTAAGAATAAAGAAAGAAGAAAAGGGACAGTAGGCTTTAATTCTTGGATCCGGAGATTCTGGCAGACACTTGAATTTGTTTCATTTGTTAAATAATTAATGTGCAGACCAGAGGATATATATCATATATTCATAGATGAGACTTGAGACTTGAGAGGTGCACCGCAGACCAGAGGACATGATATGATTCATGTATAATTTAATTTAATTGAGATTAATTTATATAGTGTCACTCTTCCCCTCCCAGACTCCCTCCTACTCCCACAGAGTCCCACTAGTGTTTAATTAGTCTTCCTCCCTCTCACAGGCTCACAGCCTCACTTGCAACACAAGCAAGCAAAAGGGACTCACTCACCTCACCCCAACCTCACTCATAATTAAGCACAACTAAATAAATATATTACACTTGCACAGTACACAAAGACAGTTAAGTTAAGACATACAATTAACAGCAAGCAACATCCATTCCTATTTTCAAGTTGAGCTTGATCCCATGAGATGACATGACAATCTTCTTCTCAACACCAACTGCAACAGCAACAGCAACGTTAACATTCCTCTTTCTCTTGCTCCACATTCCCCACCTAACCACCGCCGCGGCCATCAACCCCCAAGGCCAGGCCCTGCTCTCCTGGAAAACCACACTGCTCAACCCCGACGCACTTCCTGACTGGAACCCTGCTGACTCCACTCCCTGCCGATGGTCCGGTATTTCCTGCGACGCTACCGGCCGAGTTACAGAGCTCACCCTCCAGTACATTGACCTCCACGGCACCGTCCCTGCTAACCTCACCTTGCTCGCCACCTCTCTCACCAAGCTCGTCCTCTCTGCCACCAATCTCTCAGGTCCCATCCCCTCTCAGCTCTCCCACCAGCTCCCCCTGCTCTCTCACCTCGACCTCAGCGCCAATGCACTCTCCGGCCCCATCCCTCCTGACCTCTTCCTCCCCGGCAGCCGCCTCAACACTCTCCTCCTCAATTCCAACCACTTCGAGGGGCCCATTCCTGACTCCCTCGGCAACCTCACCTCCCTCCGTGAACTCATCCTCTACGACAACCAGATCGCCGGCCCCATCCCCGCTTCCGTGGGCCAGCTAGCTAGCCTCGAAGTCTTCCGCGCTGGCGGCAACAAGAATTTGCACGGCCCGTTGCCCCCTGAGATCGGCAACTGCAGCAGCCTTGTGATGCTGGGCCTGGCCGAGACCAGCATTACAGGCCCCCTCCCTGCCTCCCTCGGTGACCTCCACAACCTCCAGACCCTCGCCCTCTACACCGCTCTACTCACGGGCCCCATCCCGCCTGAGCTCGGCCAGTGCACCAGCCTTCGGAATATCTACCTCTATGAGAACAAGCTCACTGGCTCCATCCCTCCCCAGCTGGGCGACCTCTCGGACCTCACCAACCTCTTGCTCTGGCAAAACCAACTCGTCGGCGTCATACCGCCCGAACTTGCCCGCTGCACTGCTCTCTCTGTCATCGATTTCTCAATGAATGGCCTCACAGGTCGCATTCCCGCTACGTTTGGCAACCTCACTGCTCTCCAACAGCTCCAGCTTAGTGTCAACCAGGTGTCCGGACAGATACCCCCCGAAATCATGCGCTGCACCAATGTCACTGATCTCCAACTAGACAACAACAACCTCTCTGGTACCATTCCTGCCGAGATCGGTAAGCTCGTTAATTTACAGACTCTCTACCTCTGGAAAAACCGTCTGACCGGTACAATACCTGCTGAGATCGGTCAGTGCACCAGTCTCGAGGCAATAGACCTCTCGCAAAATGGGTTGACTGGCATGATTCCAAAATCCTTGTTCCAGTTACCCCGTCTCGTTAAATTGCTCCTGTTGGACAACGACATATCTGGGGAAATACCGCCTGAAGTTGGCGGTTGCTCATCATTGATAAGGTTCCGTGCGAGCAGTAACCACTTAGCCGGTCCATTACCGAAGGAGATCGGTATGTTGCGTAACCTTAGCTTCTTGGATCTTGGGTCCAACCACCTTACTGGTATGCTCCCACCCGAGATTGGCAACTGTCAGAATCTTACGTTTGTCGACTTGCATGCAAATTCGCTTACCGGGTCCCTACCACAAGATCTCTTCCAAGGATTGACCTCAATTCAATATCTTGATTTGTCAAACAATCTACTAACCGGACCGATCCCATCGGAACTCGGTCTACTCACCTCCCTAACCAAGTTGGTATTAAACGGAAACCGGTTTTCCGGTGAAGTCCCGGTAGATATTGGATCCTGTACACGCCTACAACTGTTGGACCTGGGAGGAAACATGCTCACTGGAAAAGTACCACCAAGCATCGGCAACATTCCTGGCTTGGAAATCATGCTTAATTTGAGTTCAAATGATTTTTCTGGGGAGATTCCGGCAGAGTTTGCGGGGCTGTCCCGGCTCGGTGTACTTGACTTATCTCACAATCAATTCACTGGAGATCTTCGGCCGTTGTACGCTCTTCAAAACCTTGTGGCATTAAACATCTCCTTCAATAATTTCTCCGGAGCGGTATGAATTTACATACAATTCTAATAACCTCAAAATCATATAACAATCTATTTTGGTTTTGGCCAACAATGTAATTTCCTATAGTGTTGCTATGCCCCTACCTAGCTAATTATACAATATTCTTTAATTGCCCATCATATCAAGAAATAAAAAAGGCAAAGCAAAAACTAAAATAGAGAGAGACATATGTTTCACAGGTGCCGAGCACACCCTTTTTCTCAAAACTCCCACTGGCAGACCTTGAAGGAAACCCAGCACTTTGCGTGGCTGGTTGTGCTGCTGAGCAGAGTGGGTCCCGGATGTCGCTAAGGGCAGCACGCGTTGCCACTGCTGTTCTGCTCTCTGCCACTGTGGTGCTGCTTGTTGCTACCATGTTCGTCTTAATCAACAGAAGACACAAGGCAACCATTAAAATGCGCAACGGGTGCGGGGATGAAGAGAAAGATGGAGACATGGCACCGCCGTGGGAGGTGACACTCTATCAGAAGAAGCCTGACATTGTGATTTCTGAGGTAGCCCGGTGTCTCACGGTAGCCAACATAATTGGGCAGGGTTGGTCTGGTCCGGTGTACCGCACTCACATCCCTGCTAATGGTAATTTTCCTTTTTCCTTTTGGCCTAAATTCTTTGTTTCCATTTCTTAAATTCCTTTATACAAGTATATATATCTCATACGATGTGACACAAAGCATTACAAAAAGGAAAGAAAAATAATTCTACAAGTAGCAATGCAGGGAAGGGTGATTTTACTCTGTTTACAGTTAGCTCTGTTATAGACATTTTTTAATACTTGCTTCAATATTGGTGACAAGATCATAAATTTGATATGCATAGTGTCTCAATTCAATTTAGTTGAAGAAGGTTTTCCTTTTTTAGTACCTTTACAGAAGTAAATTGTAGTTCAGAATGGTTTGCAAAATCCAGTTAAAAAAAGCAACAGTCATGGCTTCTTCTTTCCTGATACTGTGTGAACCAGTAGAGAAACATTTTCAAACAAATTTTGATGTTCAATCTTTAAACAGGTACGACGATCGCTGTAAAGAAGTTCAGGTCGTATGATGAGGCATCGGCAGAAGCATTTGCATGCGAGATAGGTGCACTAGCACGTGTGCGCCATCGCAACATCGTGCGGCTGCTAGGATGGGCAGCTAACGGACGCACCCGACTTTTGTTCTACGATTATTTACCGAATGGTACTCTTGGCAGCCTTTTACACGGCAACAACGGAGGTGCAAGTGTAGTTGAGTGGGAGGTGAGGCTCGGTATAGCAGTTGGTGTAGCGGACGGGTTAGCGTACCTGCACCACGATTGCGTGCCGGCCATCCTGCACCGAGATGTCAAGGGAGACAATGTGCTGTTGGGTGAGCGTTACGAAGCGTGCCTTGCTGACTTTGGTCTGGCATGTGCGGTTGATGAAGGCAGTGCTGCAGCCTCGCCACCTCCTTTTGCCGGTTCCTATGGCTACATTGCTCCTGGTAAGTAACTAAAAATGCACATACTTCCAATGAGTTGGCCTGCAATATATGTGCAACTTTTTACAAATAAATATGGAAGAAATTGCTAGTCAGTTGCTTTTACATATATGTCGTTCCTATTGTGTTCTCATATGATTATTGAACAATATTTATCAAGAAGTTTACTATCTATCAAGCCTCGAGTATATGAATATTGTGGTTCTGATGATTGATTATAATTATTATTATTATTTTTTATTGTTGTGTCCAGAGTACGGATGTATGATGAAAATCACCACAAAGAGCGATGTGTACAGTTTTGGAGTTGTACTGTTGGAGTTACTAACGGGGAAGCGGCCCGTAGACCCAACATTTGCAGAGGGGCAAAACATTGTGCAATGGGTTGGTGATAATTTGAAGAAGAAGCGTGACCCTGTGGAATTGCTAGATCCTCGGCTGCAAGGGCGGCCTGACACGCAGGTTCAAGAGATGCTCCAGGCCTTAGGTATTGCTTTGCTCTGTGCCAGCACGAGGCCAGATGATCGGCCCACGATGAAGGATGCGGCAGCGCTTCTGCGGGGTATCAGACATGAAGACAGCATTGCGGGGTCGGAGGCAAGAAAGTCTTCCATAGGTGGCGAGATGCGGAAATGGGCCCCAACCTAGCTAACGAGCTAGACCCGGCCTGCACAAGCAACCCCAACCTGAATTCAGCGAGATGCACAGAGCTACAACTTTTCATGCATTAATTAATTGTGGAAATTGATGAATCGAGAATGCATCAGGACCTGACCTGGCCTCTGTTAGTGCTGGACTGCTGGTGCTGAAGCGAGAACTAATTAATTTATTAATTAAAAATGGACTGACTGATGGTGCTTGATTTGGTGTGTGGGGGGTTAACCTGTTGCTTGTTGCTGTACAGAGCCAAGGGGGGATCTATTAGGGATGTGATTGAATCCAGACCACCGGATTAGATGTCATTTTTTTGGGAGACTTGGAAAAGGAGCGCATACTTATTATTTGAAATACATATATTTGAAGCAGTTTTCCTTGTGATGACGATTTAAATTTGCAGCATTATGGGCTCTTGGGGCTTATTTAAATTAGAGAGGAACATATTGCTAGCGTGGTTACGAGTTCCAAACTGATTGATTAATGTGTTATTTATTATCACGTCAATATTCAAAGGTAATATAGAGCACGCTAGTACAGCCCCACTGGTACCGGTACTGGTAGCAGACTGAGGAGTAACACTGAAATTTGGATTTTAGAATTTTAAATTGCATCATTCTATTTACTTCATTTTGTTGTTTTTGAATACAAAAGTAGGAAAGCGGCAGTGACCGCAATAACTAAGCTGTTAGTAACTTAGTACATATATGATTCCAATTCGATAATTTACATATTATTCTATTTTCTCTTTTCTATCTTAATTCCTGAAAATTGACTTCTACTTTTTGCAGAGAGCCACATATTTGGTATATTAAACCAGAGATTAAATGATTCTTTCCTCATTGAAACAGTGCATGGACTTATTAGCTCTCCGTGAAAAAATAATGAATTTTGTCTCTAAGTGGAGAGATCCTACAGAATGCATCAATTTAAAAAACATTGATTGGTGTTGCTTCATTTTCAATTTGAGACATAATAGCTGAAGTACCAAAATATAGTTTGACCAGCTCTTCTTTTACTATTATTTTTTGTGCTGGCTTTTGCATCCTTTTTTACTATCATAAGTTGTGTGAATTATATATTAATCTTATGGTTATTCAAATGAAACTTATTTACCGGAGAATTTCATACATATACCTCTCAGAAATTGTGAAATTATGTATTTATAATCCAAATTTATGTAATTATGTATTTACTATCTAAAAAATCTAATAACTCACATATTTACTCGATTATTAAAAAAATGAGATTAATTAAGTTTAGTATTATATAAAATATAATTAATAAGTTATTTAGTCTCTTCTCTTTCTTTGTCTCTTTCTCTTGTGGTGTGACTTTCTCCTTTTCGCTGAAACTCTCTTCTAATTTCGTCTCTCTCGCTGAGACTCAAAGAGAAAGAGACAACAGACTTAGAGATTAGGATTCTAGCTCCAGCTTGACCGTCTAAAAACAATGTAACCACCACTTTTTTCAAACAAAGTAGTAACTGAGTTTGAGAACCTGCGTTTTGTTACTGGCATTAAAAAAAATGTCTTTTAGCTGATAGGAACCCAAAGGGTCTAAGGAGAGAAATAATGGGTTCTAAGTTAATCCTTGATTAATTATGGTTTTAAGAATATTAAACATAGTTAATTTGAGTTTTAGGTATATTTGATATATATTAAAATTATATGAGATAAATATGTGAGTTATTAGATTTTTAGATGGTAAATATGTAATTATAGAAATTTGAATGGTAAATACGTAATTTCACAATTTTTGAGTGGTATACATGAAATTCTCCGTTTAATTATCAATAGTATGCAACATCTACTTGTTAGTTGACTTGACGATAAGGTTTATGACTTCTTCTTTTGTCTGGAGAGATATCACAAACTAATCAAATAATAATACTAGGAAAAAAGTTCCAGAGGTGATAAATGCTATTACTAAAAACCAGTAAAAAAAGTTAAATTTAAGGATATATCAATAGTGTTTACATTGCAACAAGCAAAAATACAACGTGAAAATTACATATTTACCATCCAAATTTCTATAATATGAACCAGAGCAAAAATACAACGTGAAAATAAATTCTCCCCACACCTTGGTACTGAAATATGAACCAGAGCAAAAATACAACGTGAAAAAGAACAATAAATTAATCGGCATCCTCCTTCCTCAGCTTGAAGTTATTGATTGGTTGATCTATCCCGAATTTTTGCATGATTTCATAAATACTCTTAATATTATGAAAGATAACATCGAGAAACTTTCGGCTTTGATATAATAAAATTAATTTGATCATCTGCATAATCAAGATTTCCAGCATATCCATCTCTTTGATCCTTCACAATCATATTATTATGCAGAGGAAGGATCAAGTTACAACAAAGTTACAACAACGGTTTTTTTTATTTTCAAAGTCTAAATCATCGATCCAAACCGTTTAACATGATTATCTAAATAAAATGTGTTTCCAGATCAAAATTTACATTTTTTTAAATTTTTTTTTACTATTTATTAAGATGAGTACAAAATTCAATGGTCTGAATTTGACTAGTTTTTGTAAAATGTTTAATAAATAGTAAAAAAAATTCAAAAAAATGTAAAATTTGATCTGGAAGCACATTTTATTTAGGTAATCATGTTGAACTGTTTGAATCAACGATTTGAATTATAAAAATAAAAAAAAATCGTTGTTGTAACTTGATCCCTCCACTATTATGCATTATTACAGAAGTTTTCATAATTTGTATATCACATGCTTGTTGGACCTTTCAATCAGGGGCGGAGTTTCTCACAGGCCAAAATGGGCCGTGGACCATCCTTCTATTACAAAAGTTTGTCAAGAGATGATAATATTATTTGGACTTTTGTGTGGGCCCCCATATAATTAAGAAGAAGAACCCAGCCCAAGTTCTCTTTATTCATCTCTAGGGGTGCACAAAAAGCTCACAATTCGAAACTCAGTTCGGAATCAATTCGGATTCAACTCACTAATAACTCAGTTCGGAACTGACTCGAGTCAAAACCGACTCGAGTTTACTGACTCGGTTAATTTATGAGCCGATTCCAAATCACCTCCAACTCAGTTCGGAATCGACTCGGTTGGACTCGCCAAACCCTAATTCATATATTCCTAATTTTCCTACGTATAACCTTTCCCACTAGAGCTGCAAAACCTTATCAAAATATTAACTACTCAATTATTAAAACATTAGAAAAATAGCCAAACTTGCTCCATAATCTCATTTCCTGTATGCATCTTCTTGATACTGTTAAATTATTTAAATTTTGAAATTATTTAAATTTGGTAAATTTTGAGCAATCTGCAATAGATAAAGAGAAGTAGCGAAGAAAGAGGAAGAGAATTAGAGCAAAGAATTGTGCATTGTTTTGTTAGACTTTTTTTTTAGTAATTTTATTTAGTAATTTGATAAATTTATTAGACTTTGTAATATTCAGTAATTTTGTGAACTATATACTATTTCTTTTAATTATGTGTTATTTTAATAAACAATGTACTATTTCTTTTGTTAGAATTAAATTAGATTGTCTCATTATGTACTATATTATGAGTCATGAGTCAGTCTTCGACTTGAGTTTTTTGCGAGTTGATTCCAAATCGGAGTTTTTGACTCGAAACTGAATTATCGACTCGGATTCAACTCGGCTCATGTGTTTGTGAGTTGATTCCAAGTCACCCTCAGCTCGGACTCAACTCGGCAGCCCTATTCGTCTCTCTCCCCATGTGATTTAAGTTTCACTTGGACTGATCTTTCTCGTTTTTTCTCTCGTGTTCTCTACCTCTGACTCTGAATCATAGAGCAGTGCCAGTGATAGAGTACATACTATCAGGCGGGAGATCGATCGAGATTCGAGACCAATCATCGAGCATTGGTTCAAGCTAGCTTCAAATCTCTTTTTTCAAGGAAGATACATACAATCAACCACAGCACAGACTACAAGGAAGCATCGACGTCCCGCGGACGGTGAGTCTATTCCGATCCGATGGCCTTTTGTTTTTTTAGTCCCAAAACGGCACCAGTCGGTTTGGAATTGAAAATCGCCCAATAATCGGATCATGGGCTTCCCATAGATTCTTCAAACCATAGTAGCAATAATTAATGGACTATTGCTTGCTCTTGTACAAGGTTCTACTTTTGTACACAAACAACAGATAAATAGATATTGCTTGAGCCCCAGCTGACCACCCCCTTCTCTCCTCCGTTTCTGGGTCTTCAGACTACTTGACTTCAAGTAATCCTAACTGTGATTCCTCAGAATAAAAATGAAAAAGAAAAGAATCTGAAATCAAATTCTACCATCCTCTGATCTGATTACCGATCTTTAGTAATTTGATGATCAATAGGATAGATGGGATACATTAGCCACCATGGCGTGACAGCTCTGCACAAGCACAAGTACAGTGGTGTCGATAACTCCCTCGTGGCCAAGTACATCTTGCAACCCTTCTGGACCCGATGCGTCACCCTTTTCCCTCTTTGGATGCCGTATAACATTATTCTACTCTTTTCATTTTTTATTGGGTTTATTTGTTACCTTATTGATAGTTTCTTCTATTTGGCCTTGCTTCAAGTAAACACCCAATTTTGATATTTGTATTCCACAAGCAGAACATATGAACAATGTCGTTCAAATTGCCATCCCACTTTATATTGATATCACTCAATCCCATGGTGTTAAAAGTTGACTCCCATAATAGGCGACACTGACATGTGCACAGTTTCATATTTTGAACTATGTAGATGTTGTCTGTGGTTTCTGATACGGTAGTGTTATACTCTTTAATAGTGTACTTTCATGGACTAATATGTATTTTCTGTATTTTTATGGTGGCATATTTGTCGGAATTCTTCCAGGCCAAATGTGGTAAGAACTTGAACAGGGCACCTTGTCAATTTTATTCCTTCAACTTTCTTGCATTCAGTTATAATGTTTCTTAATGAATTCAATTCTGCATTGATTGCTACTATTGTTCCAGATTACCCTGACAGGATTCACATTTCTACTAATATCGGCACTTTTAGGTTATGTAAGTAGCTATTATTTTATTCTTACTTCCAACTTTGTAGATTTGACCTCCTTTATCTTGCAGATTTTGAAAATGCTGCAGTATAGTATTTTCAGTTTTATGATAAATATAATTTAATGCTGTAGCAATAATATGCACACAGATATATTCACCGCGGTTGGATACAGCACCACCTAGGTGGGTCCACCTTGCTCATGGTTTGCTTCTCTTCTTATATCAGGTTTGTTTTAAAGGTCATTCTTTCAATTGCTGTGTGAAGCTATTAATAAATGCCCATTTATTTTCCTTTTTTCTTATCTTTTTTCAGTTTTTATTTTTTTATTTTTTATTTCCATTTTTTGGCTTGTTTCAATAGCCATATTACTTTATATTTGTCTGGTCTTATAAGTTTTAAGACCTGCAAGTAGCAATTCCTGTCAAGAAGTGTGCTGTGTACGGTGTACCTTCAGGTTGAAGTTAAGTACTGTTAGGAGCCTGCTAACCATTCCTTCTTAGCAATTGGACTGTCTATGTTGATTTTGTATTTTTTTTTGTAAATATAATATATGACAGACATTTGATGCTGTTGATGGTAAGCAAGCGAGGCGCACTAACTCATCTAGTCCCCTAGGAGAACTTTTCGACCATGGTACTCTTTTACCCTCCCAATCACCCCCTCATACTCACGCGCGCGCACACACACACACAGCTTTTTTAGTGAGCTTTTATGTAGAATATGATTTCTAACCTTCCAAAACTTCTACGCTGGCCAGGATGTGATGCTCTCGGCTGCGCTGTACGTCCTTATCCTCTTTTCAATTCTTATTTTATTTTGGGGCTTAATTGTAAACTAGTTTCCTTCCCCACCCCAAAGCAACAAAAAAAAGGAAAAATACAACTCGTATTTAATTCCTTTTTTACTTTAAATAAATATAGTTTTTAATAGCCGTGAAACACCATGGGTTCGTTATTTCAACTGACTATATGTTTTAGAACAGTACAATTAATTAAATTTGCACGATATTAGAAAATATGGATTGTTATACATAATATTGAATTTGAATGTCCTAAATGAAAAGCTAATTGCAAGAAGTAACGAATGATAAATTATGAATAAATTTTAAAATGAGGTTATCCTGTCTCAAATCAATTAAAATATGCCAGACCACAGGAATATTTATCTTATGATACTGAACCTTCTACCAAAAGGGTTGTTGATTGCATTTTTCAAAAGTTCTGGGGTATTTAAGTGACTTAATTCAAGCAATTCAAAATTTTAAAGGGATTATATGTGATTAAATCTTTGGTTAATGCATTCCTGCAATTTCTTAACCTAAACTATGAAGTTACTAATTTTAGTTTGAAGCATTGGCATTTGGGAGCACAATCATGTGTGGAAGATACACATTTATCTTATGGGTTATTTCTGCCATTCCGTTTTATTTGGCTACATGGGAATAGTAAGTCTTTTCTTTATTATTATTTACTTTTTACAACTTATTATTTTGTTTCCTCTTTGAGCTTCAACTTTTTACTAGTTATGGTAATAAACTCTTTCACCGATTATCTATATCATAATAGTGTCATTCAAACTTTATAATTTCTGACTATTCACGAGTAAATCTTTCTATGTTTTTCTTACTTTTTCTTGCTATTGACGCATGCTTTGATATTACATATATCCAGTTTCTTCGTAAACACACTTATCCTACCAGTAATCAATGGACCAACTGAAGGCCTGATGCTGATATATCTCTGCCATTTCTTTACATTTCTCACAGGTACTATAAATCAATGAGTTTCTCTTGGGCTGTTTAGTTAGGTAAAGTACCTGTCAAGTAATGGTATACGCCTATTGTACCAGATAGATTGTGTTCTTTTTTATTGTCTTATTTAGTCTGGGTTCCCTAAATTTATGTGAGGTTTTTGGTCGAGTGGACATAGTTAATAATCTATTATTAGGTTTGATTAGAGCCATCAGAAGCGAGTTGATAGCACAAACAAACTTTGTGCGGTATGTTTTGTTTTTTCTTTGGCTTTGTCTGTGACAAGTATGATGTTTGCTAATTTGAATTATCATCCAATACGGGATTGATAATTACCTTGTCTTGCTTAGGTGCTGAATGGTGGGTCCAAGATTTCAGGAAATCAATACCCTTTTTAAGCTGGATACCTTTTGTACCAGGTATTCTACTAGTTACAATCATTAAACATGATAATGTGCTTGTAGTGTTTTTCTTTCAATTATTGCAAATTACACTAGTAATTTACCACACTTGCATAGAGCACTGGATTTTCCTTGGAGCTGTAATTGATACCCACCACTGTGGATTATGTGCACATATCTGTTGATAGTTCAGTGGTTGGAAAAAGTTTGATTTATTTACCGTTTCACTACCTCATGCACCAAATAAATCATTTCAGCCAAGTTTGCCCAACTACAGAAGAAAATGCCGAATTTGGGATCAAACATACTTATTTTAGGATGACCTTAGCCTTTTACATGGAATGGAGGACCACTTGGGTGCTCAATATGTTGTCATAGTTACAGAATTAAATAATGCATTTTTTTTCCTAACTGAAACTCTAAACTATGACGAAATCTAAATTGCATATTTCCATGAGACTAATTCTAAGCCAGGTTAATTTGATCAAAATTTTACTATATTGCGCAAGATAGTTTAATGGATGACATGCCTCATGGATGATGAGTTCAGCTATATTGGAAACCCAGCATCTTCTGTGCTCAAATTTAGTTGCGCTTCAGGACTAATTTTAGCAAGAGTTTGAGGGATAAACTTGATTTTATGAAGCATCCTAGGTCATCGCGCTAAGCTAGTAGAAATATTAGCAATAGGAAGTTGTTGGGTGGTAGTTAGGGGTGCGAGGAATGCTTGCGAATTCAGTAATTTTTGGTTGCACTTGCAAAAACCTGTTTCCATTTTTTTTGCCTTTACAATTTTATAGTTGTCAATTGGCAAAAACCTTGGAAAGAAATGCAAAAAGGATAGCAAAAAGAGAACAAAAGAATGTCATCTGTAGTTGAGAAGTCTTTGATTAGGAATTAATAAGTTTCAAACTGAATAAGAAAAATAAAATATTGCACCTGTTTGATATTTTATACTGTTTGGACGGGTATTGAAGGGTTTCTTTAATCCAAAAATCATTCACTACTTAAATTCTTTGAAAACACCTATTTTGTTAGTTCCATCATCTATTTCTAATGTTCAAACAATATTCTAAATGGATGTGTTCTACCTCCTCTTGGTTATCTTTTGGACAAAATTCTCTTCTTATTATCATTGACTAAAAAATAAGTCGGATTTTCTCTCTTCTTTTGGCTGATTAACTATGTCGGGGTTGAGAGAAATGAGGAACAACAATGTGCAAAGAATTTAGTGGGCTGAGAAATACCCAGAATTAATTGTATCAAGGACAAAATTAAATTTGTTTTTTCAGCACCAAGGTCCAGTAAGTACTCATGTTAGTTTCAGCCTTGTGGGTACATTTTACTAGTATAGGACAAGAATCCCTTAATTAGATCGTAGAAAACAATAATAAAGTTCTCATGCTGTTTTTGGTGTTCACAGCCTGACATTATAAAATATCTTGTACCAGAAATTCCAGTATTTGGTGTTGTGATAATTTTGATGACCCTGTTTGCTGTAATCCCGACTATTGCATCCAAGTAAGCTTCTTTCTTTCAAGAGTAACACTCCTGTTCTTTGTAGTTGTTTGGTTTTAATTCTTTACAAATACCCTTGCGATATATGCTTTCTGATCCCAGTGTTGATGGTGTTGTAACAATTACCAGGGTTTGTGTTGTTCTTTTCTTTCATGCAGTATTGGTAATATACAAAAAGTAGTGGCTGCAAAGAAAGGGAACATGCTGTCAGCACTGGCAATGGTTAGTTTGTATATGATTAGTTTATTAAATTCAGTTTATATCTAAAAATAGTGTTAGACCCAAGATTCGGCCTTCTATTATACCGTTGTCCGAAATTTTACAAAAAAATATAGTTTCACTTGTTTGAAATCTAATTCTTTTTTCCCTTTGACAGCTCATTCCCTTTAATGCACTTTTGGCTGGAGTTGGTATCTGGTTTGTGGCTCATATCACATGACTATTTTTCACTGCCATTTGCATAGTTGAAATTATTGTTGCATCTGTTTATTTATTGCTGAAAAAAAATATCTGTTAATGGGCAGGGCATATTTGTCCCCTTCTGACATAATGAAGAACTATCCTCATCTCCTAGTTGTTGGAACTGGTTTTGCTTTTGGATTTCTAGTAGTGAGATACCATCTCTTGTATTATCTCTTTCATTTTTTATAAGATTGACTTTAGTAATTTCTAGTGGGGTTTTTTTAACAATTAAATCTGTATTTAGAATACCTAGTTTCTAGCTGACATCTTAGTGGCCCTTAGAATCAATGAGCTGATTTGCAAATGCATAATACCATACTTGTGACATTAAATTCAAGTTGTACAGAGACCATCATACCACAATTATTATTATAAGCATGACGATTGTTCTTAATATTTGACAGGGGAGAATGATACTAGCTCACTTATGTGATGAGCACAAAGGTTTAAAAACTGGAATGTGCACGGTACTGTCTCTCTTCTAAACTCTTATTGTGTAATTTTCTTATTTGTGATTGATTTGCAATACAATTGAGAATGTAACTAAATCTATATCTTTTGTCAGTCTCTTGTGTTCCTCCCCTTTGCTATTGCCAATGCACTCACTGCAAAATTGAATGAGGGGTATGTTCTTTTTTCATGTCTTTTTACTGTGTGACAGTTATTTCCTCTTACTGCAAAGCTCACAGTTTCTTTTGTGCTTCTTTTGTATGCAGTGTGCCTCTAGTAGATGAACCTCTTGTTCTTCTTTTATTTTGTGCTTACACAGGTAAAACTGCGACCTCATTTAGCATGCCAAGAAAAAAAAATATCATTTTAATGAACATGCCTAATCTTGTATCAGTGGCTTGCTTTAATAACACTTGCTTGATTTAAGTTGGAAATATATGATTGTGTTATCCTTGTTTTGAATACAGTTGGTCTGTACCTATATTTTGCAACATCTGTCATCCACGAAATTAAAAATGCTCTTGGAATCTACTGCTTCAGGTTACCAATATATCTTTTGTTTAGTGATTCAGACTATTTATTTGAAGAATAGTATTCCTTTAATTTGATTTTATTTTTCTTTCTATAACAGGATAACTAGAAAGGAGGCGTAGTTTGGTTGACGAGTTATTTCTCTAGCAGAAATACTTGGTTAGGCAAGGTCACAGCAGAAAGTTATCACATATTTTTTGGCCATTGGTTGTTGCACTTTCCTTGCAATTTCTAAGTTATCACATATTTTTTGGCCATTGGTGGTTGCACTTTCCTTGCAATTTCTGCCAGTGAAAATATTTGTGCCTTTGGATTATTTCCTTTATACTTTGAGGTCATGGGAATCAACAGATATTGTACCGCTCCTGATTCTGGTCGGAACGGCATTTAGGATCAAGTTATATGTTTTGCAGGGAAGTGATATGGTGATATATATCTTGACGATAGAAATGGTACCACCAGTCTACTAGATTCTATCAAATAAAATGTTTCTCCAGATATTTGAACAGTGAGTACACTAAGATCAAGCATTTACATTTGCATTAAACCTAGTTAAGAATTGAAATGAAAGTTGTTTTCGTTTGCTGTTCTAATAATTTATTGGATTTGATGTATTTGTACTAGGAAGGTAAAAGGCCTTGTGAATTTGTATACGACCCAAGTTTGCTCAATCTTATTTGGGCCCACAGTACTGTACTGGTATAAGAAAAGGAGTATGGATAAAATGCATTTTTGGTTTCGTGCTCTAATAATACGCTGTATCTCCGTTTTTAAAGTCCAAACTATTGATCTGAACTGCTCAACATGATCTTCGTATAAAAATGTGCTTCAAGGCCAAATTATATATTTTTTGGAATTTTTACTATTTTTTAGATAGGTACAAAATCACTGTTTCAAAAGATTTTAATAACAATGATTTTGTACCATCCAAAACAATGATTTTGTACTATGTAAAAATAATAATAAAAGAGTTCTAAAAAATATTAATTTGGTGTCTTTGAACATTTTAATATAAAAAACATGTTGAACGGATCAGATCCGATCCGTTTGAACTTTAAAAACAAAAATAAGAATGTAGAATATAATTGGAGTACAAAATTAATATGTAAATATACATACATTATTTTCCCTGCAAAAGCCTACGGGCCGGACAGTTCAACTCCGTTGGTTACACATTCCCCCTCTTCTCGCAAATGTAGCTATTAAGTATTTTTGTTTGTTTTTCTCACACTTAATGATCACTTAATGTAACATGTTCATCGAAGATGTACTTTTAGCAATGTTATTACAATCGGACCGGACATTGACTGGGCAAAACTTCATTAACGGTTCACCGATGGAACTGGTGGGTCAATCGGTTCAAGTGCTGTTTTTTTTCTAAATAATCACAATTTATATAGGTATTAAAAAAAATATTTAGTAACATGCCTGAGGGCCTCACATTAGTAATAATAAGTCAATTACAAGATGAACCTGGTTATAATATACCCTCCACTTCTTGAGTAATACCAAATAACAATCATTACAACACATTGCTGGAAAAACACAAATAAAATGACAAGGAGGCTGTATCTGTTCTTGCGAAGGAGAGGCATAGCAGCACCTTTTTAACAAACAATCAGATCAAAAGAAGTGACATACTCTGCACAGGTAATAAACAACAACAAAATGAAAATTAGTTTTAGAATACTCGAGCCTTACTGTTAAAATCATTAGAGAAATAGCAGATGAATAACAGACTAATTGAATTTTTTATAGGATTATCAAACTAATCCCTCTACGTTACTAGTTATTGCCTTATTGGCAATCACTGGCAACCCCACTACTCTCATTTATATTCATTGGCATTTCATCAAACACTTAAAATGTATGTATCAATTCAATAAAGTTTACTAAAACATTTCAAGCTTTTCACGTATTTTACAAATTCGAACTTATTAATTAAATAAGATTACTTACATTATTGAATGTTGACAACTTTTGTGATTTTGTTTCAACTTTGAAGCTAATTACGCCACCGTGAAATACACATAAATAGATAGCAACATTGAAGAACACGGTCAAATTGAGAATTGAGAGGTCATAGTAGGAAGGGGATTCAAATTTTCAATGCTTTCCATTTTGGCGATTTGAGCAAAGGAAAAAAAATTGAGAGGAGAGAGAAATACGCGATTTCTACGAGATTCATGAAATTAGTTTTGAATGGGGCATTTCAACGAATTTATTATGTAGTTTTATAAGAACCTAGCCGGTTAAATTGGTTTTTAACAGTCCAACTGCTTAAGTGGTCTTTACACAAAACCGAACTGGACAAGTGACCGGTTCTAATTTTTTTCGGTTAAACCGGCAATCCAATGCAATTCTGATAACAATGACTTTTAGTAATATCTAATGCAAATTTCTATGGGCTTCATACTAATAGAGAGAGAGAGAGAGAGAGTGTGGCTAACCTCAAAACGTTTGTTCCTAGCCTCCGGAACAAACAATTCAATTTTCTGATTTTTAAAGTCTAAACAATCGATCTAAACTGTTAGATGTTCAATCTATATTAAAATGTGTTTGGAGACCAAATTTTACATTTTTTGAAATTCTTTTACTATTTATTAAGATGATTTGAAAATCGCTGATTTTATTAAACTTCTGCACTATTGAAAAACAAAGACTTTCAAACTATCTTCATAAATAGTAAAAAAAATTCAAAAAATGTAAAATTTGATCTCCAAGCACATTTTAATATAGATTAACATCTAACAGTTTGGATCGACTATTTGGACTTTGAAAATCAGAAAACTGAATCATTTGTTCTGAATGCTAGAAACAAACGTTTTGAGCTTAGCAACACTCTCTCTCCCTCTCTCTCTCTCTCTATGTATAGAACACATTAAGCACTTCAAATTAACTATTTGAATTTTAAAATTGCAAAACCAAACTAATAATATACAAGTTTTGGTCATACCATACCACTATGATCTTGGACAATTTCATATAAAATCCGACATAATATATATGATAATTTTTTTGGATCTAATTCGTACAAGAAATAAACGGCTATCAAAAAGGTTAATTAAAGGAAAAACATATTTAATGATGAACTCATTTTATTCGTAAGAATAGACGAGAATTTCTAGCGAAAATATTTTGAACCGACATACACATCAATAGATATATACGTACGGAGAGCAGTAATTAGGTCCGATATCCATCGGACTCAAATTTGGATCCAATGAGCTCCATAACCGTCCGATCCGATTTAAAATCTGTATGCACAGATATTGAAGTAAATATACACGGATTTTAAAGCAACAGAACGGATCTTAAAGCAAATTGGATAGTTATGTAGCCCATCGAACTTAGTTTGAGTCCGATGGGCATCGGACCCAAACTGATCTGATACGTATGATATACTAATTAAGCGAACAGTTAATTAATTAATTTTAAAAAAAAAATCAGAGGCAGCAAAACTAAAACGGAAACATTGCTGAAACCGTCCGTTAATACTAGTCTAGGATTAGTATAGTAGCTAATTACTAATTAACTATCTACACCTTGCATTTCTTCCAGGCCCGCCATAGTAAAAGTAGTTTCCCCATTCACGGTTGCAGCCACCTCTAATGTCGTAACAATTCGGGTGGTCAGCCACGAGTCTCGGAGCGGACAGCGGGATGAGATTGTTGTCCCAGTCGACAACCTGAAGGTTGCGAAAATAGGCAGCCCTGTTTGGACCTTCGCCTGGGAAGCGGCCACTGCCCATCTGGGTCCACGAGTGGCCCCCATCCGGTCGTGTGTTGACGACTTCACCTCCAAATTGCACCATGGTGGCAGGAGCTGCCAAGTGGGAGAAAAGATAAGAGGGCCAGTACCCGACTAAGACGCCTGACCCGAACTCGAGCCACCAGTGGCCGTGCTTTGGATCCTTCCAGATGAGGATGGTTATATCGTACTGTTTGCCATTGTAGACGGAAGTAGGATCAATGGCAGCACCGATGACAATCTTGTTGTTGGTCTGAACAAATCCAGCACAGTACAGATTGTAGCAACCCGTTGACTGGTACGCATCATTCTACGTACATGTAATGGATGCACAAATTAAATATGATCAGCAAGTAAGAATGGAGTCAGTGTAACAAAAGAAGTAGAGAGAGAGTGAGGGGCATATATATATATATATGGTCATACGTACAGTCCAGTATGTGAAGAATCTTGGTCGCTCATCACCAAACAGCTGC
Organism: Carex arenaria; assembly: GCA_964058825.1. NCBI lineage: Eukaryota > Viridiplantae > Streptophyta > Magnoliopsida > Poales > Cyperaceae > Carex > Carex arenaria. The sequence goes on along the minus strand of CAXKVW010000397.1, from coordinate 97,800 downwards.
GGGCTTACCTATTAATTATATGCAGTATCAACCAAAAATATATTAATTCATATCAAATAACCAAACAATCAGCAATCTTGTTATCCACCAAAAATATATTAATTCATATCAACATATTTACAACATAAATTAACTTTGTATTGCACAAGCTAGCTATGTCGCCTATATATAGGACTATAAACATATATTGGACATATCAAGATTATTTTGACAATCTTAATAATGTATAATTTATTGAAAAATTAATAAAGTTAATTTATAGGTATTTTGTTGGGCATATAAATAAGGTAACAATCAAGTTTTATAGAACTAAAGTATAGTTTAATTAAGCATCAAGGATCATTAAATACAATGTTGAAAATTCATATTACTTGATATACGGTGAAATATGTGGATAATATATATCATTCCTATAAATGTTAGAATATATATATATATATAGAGAGAGAGAGAGAGAGATGGACTTGGCTAAGCCATAGTGTAAAACTCATTTGTACTCCACGCTACATCTTCATTTCCAAAGTTTAAATAGCCGATTTGAACCGCTCAAAATGTTCTTCATATTGAAATGTGCTTGGAGACCAAATTTTACATTTTTTTTGAATTTTTTTACTATTTATTAAGCCACTTTGAAAATCGCTGATCCACTGTGAACAGTAAAAAAACAGTAAAAATTTCTGGACCATTGGATCAGTGATTTTCAAAGTGGCTTAATAAATAGTAAAAAAAATTCCAAAAAATGTAAAATTTGATCTCCAAGCATATTTCAATATGGAGATCATATTGTTTGAATAGGTTGTTTTAATTTTTAAAATAGAGATATTGTACCATGGCTCACCAAGTACATTTATACCATGACTTAGCCAAGTCAAAACAGGTGATTTAAACCGTTAGATGTGATCTATATATTAAAATGTACTTGGAGACTAAATTTTACATTTTTTGGAACTTTTTTACTATTTATTAGCTACTTTGAAAATCGCTGATCCAACAGTGACTTCTGCTTTTACTGTTTGGTTAAGCCACAGTTATATTAGCGATTTTCAAAGTGGCTTAATAAATAGTAAAAAAAATGTAAAATTTGGTCTCCAAATACATTTTAATACAGAGATCACATCTAATGGTTTAGATCGACAGTTTGGATTTTGAAAATAGAAAAACGACTTGGTTGCACAAGAGATCAGAAATAATCGATTGTATATTAGCCAACCCCTCTCTCTCTATATATACATAAGTATTATTATTTTAAGATTATTAAAATAATAATTGACTAGCGATGAAAGATTTATAAAATAAACAGACCGGGCCTTATTTTATTTTTATGTTTTTGATAAAATCTGTATAAACGAACTAGAAAATGGCAACATATTATGTGAATTAATGTTGAAGGTGGAGCGACAGATCTAGAATGCGTTGAGCAAAGAAAGGGACAGACATAAGACGGTCTTCACAAAAAACAACAAAATTAATGTCAGCCAAAGGAAATAGAAGATGGGACAAATGAATGGGTTTTGATTTTTGAATGTATGGTGACAAATGAATGAATGAATGAATTATTTTATAAAAAGAGAAAATATATGTCAGCAAGCTAAGTGAAGGCTGCATCACAGCAGCATGCATATGTTTCAGTCTGACCTGATCATCTGATCTGGGGACCGCACTGAGCTGTCGCATATATAGTTGACTTGATAATTAAGATCAATAAATTTAATTTGTTCATTTTCATCTTAAACCTCTCAACTATGTATAAATGAAAATATCAAAATGAAATGAATAAATGGGTATGTGTGTGTGTGTGTATGTATACCTGCCAGCCGGCCTCAATGGTGTTGAGATCGTTGCCGGAGGCGAAGGAGCCGGAGAGGAGCCACATCTGTGACAGGCTGAACTCTGCTGATGTGGCCACCTCTGGGGCCCACACGCTCAAGCTTCCCTTCGCCCCGTAGTACTTGTGGGGGGCCGTCGCATACCCCACTGCATGCTGTACTTAGTAATTAATGTCCGTATCAGTTACTAGCTAGTATACATGTGTAATAACATTAATTCATTTATACATAGTTACTATCTCAAATTCTCTTAAAAGATTATTTTTTGGAGATAGAATGTCTCATGCCAATTTATAGAATTATAGTCAATACTTTATACAAATGGCTAGAATTTGAAGGTATCAAGGATAATTCTTACACCACATTATGCATTATGGAAAGCAAAAATTTCTCTAAAAATAAAATTTTTCATGTAGTTAGTTAAAAAGGAAAAGATATTAACTAAGAGGAAAGATATTAACTAAGAATAATCTAGTTAAAAGAGGATGGACTGGAGATACATCTTGTCTTTTTGTAATGCTAGTGAAATAATAGACCACCTTTTTGTCTCTTGCCCAGTCATATCAGCCCTATAGTTCTGGATAGCCACACATAACAACTTTGTGTATAACTGTGAGTATGCATCAGGCCTATGGCAAGTAGATGCATGGATCCCTCTTAAAAATAATCTTTTAATAGAATTGATTAGAATTGCTACTATGTAGGTAGTTTGGTTAGCTAAAAATAAAGTATGTTGTCAGAATATAGAAATTCCAACATTAACCTCTTTCGGAACTCAAATTATTGCCTCAACCACATTTTGGTGTAAATCAAATTCTGATGAATCTTATTTCAAATTAACTTTAATTTTACCAATGCATGTCATAAATTTGTCCCAAACAGGCAATATTATAATTCTATCGGAGCGATACATCTCCGGAAGAAAGCAGCACATGGGATTCTGAGAAAGAGCCTTATCTTGAGTTAGAGGAGTCCGACCTATCTGAATACCTAAGGGACAGAGCTAACTATGAAGCCATTGATGCGGCCCTTGTGCCTTCTACTTATCCCAGTGCTACAAGCTCCTCTCTGGCAAGCTCATCTACGGCTACTTAGATATTATAGCTTAAGTCTTTTAGGTTTCTTTGATTTTGACCAGTATATGTACCTCAGTTAATTTTGCTTGGCTATGTCTGTAGTATATATATCAGTATGGATTGTAGTATTCTAGCTAGTTCTTTAGATACTCCTCTAATTGCTTCTCAATGAGGGGTTTTTTTGCTTGTTAGTTAGTTTACTAGTTTACTTAGCTAAAATGAACTGTGGACTAATGTTTTGTAACTCCTATATGTTTCTAATGAAACTGATAGTAAATACCACTTTTATCAAAAAAAAAAATCATTAATTCATTTTATTTATTTATCATTTTCCTTCCTATATAATTAATCTAAGTTTATCTATCTAGTCTATCATCATTAATTAAGTCATTACTTTCATTCATTTGGTATATATTAATTTAGCCAGCAACATCAACAGAACCTGTCTGTCTCGTTATATAATATGTAGCGAGCTGGGAAAAAATGTACCCGGTCAGATTGTCTTGTTACTTTTAAAAAAGAAGTCCTGCTCCTGCTGCTGCTGCATATTATTTAATATTACTTTTAAAATGAACCTAGATTTCTGTGTCTTTTACCTGCTCTTGCTAAAGATACCACCAAGGATTGTTTTGCATCGCCCATTTTTTTGCCACTTATTTCGCCTTCCTATTGATATATAATAGGCAATCCCAAATTTATTTTGCTTTTTAACGGAAGCAAAACGTCTCTAATTTGATATTCATATTTATTTAGAGTCTGTTCGGCAGTTACTGTACGCGTGAGAAAAAAAAAATTACTCTTGACTGAATTTTTTTTTCTCACGCGCACAATATTTTGTTAGTTCAAAATAGATCTCAACTCATTCTCATACTCCACGTGTAGCCGAACAAATCCTTAGCAGTTCCAACTAAATGCATTATGCATGCGTGACAATATAATGTTTATTTTTTGACGATCACTACAAAAAAAATGGCATATCTCAATACATGTATTTGGATATCATATCAAACATTTACAAGAGAATTAAACATAAATATATGTTATTTCATATAAAATTTTCATATTAAGTATGAGAGTCAATTTCATTATACTCATAATATTTTATTTTAAATTATACATAAAATAACGTATAAATACAATTTTTTTGAAAGTCAATAAAAACAATTGACCCTATTGGATATGTGTCAATCAGCCCCTCTCCAAAATACATACATTGTGATAGTTAGATGTATGCATTTTAGATGTAATGAGCACTAGATGTAATATTAACTATTGTAAATCTACTTTATTATTTGTCATATTAAATATTTAAGTTTCATACATATGAAAATTGAAATACTATTGCGATGACGATGGAAAATATTATAACGAAATTTACAACAACAAAAAAAACACTACAAAATACTCCATTAATTAATAGCGATGCAGACATGCAGCCTAGCTAGGTTAGGGTGTCAATGGGTACGATACAGGTAGGATGGAAATATTCATACTCATACCCACTAAGAGTTGGTCTTACTCACACTCTGCCCTTACCTGTTAAGAATTTTTCTTACCCTACCCTATCCGTATCTGTTAAAATTAGCGGGTAACGAAACGATAGCGAGTGAATAACGAATAATACTAATATAATTGTTTTATTATTTTTTACAAATAGACTATTAAAACTCATCATGTTAAACATATGCAATCACAATCACTAATATAAAAATTAAAATACAAACATGCAACCAATTCTAACTAATATTTTTTTATAAAGCAAAAAAAAAACCACAAATATCTCTTTTAACAAATCCAAAATTCAATTCGTTAACTAAATAATAAAATATTCAAATAAAAAAATAATATGCTTAACATAATATTCTTTTTACAATAAAATGAATGCATTTTCTCATAGATTAGCGTTAATACAGTGATATGGAAAACATAAAATTGAATATAATATTTATATATCGATATGTAATTTATTTTATATAATTATTTATTATCCAACGGATACGAAATAGTCTTTATCCATACCTATATCCGTTTACCTACACAAACAAAATTCTTATTCATACTCATATCCAATAAGTTAATGAAATTTTTTTTTTTATCCATACCCGTCTTATAAAATATGATACGGATAAAACAAACGGGTGTCATTGACACTCCTAAGCTAAGTCTTGGTCCTTGCAAGTAGGTTTACTAATTAATTCTTTGGTTTTATTTATATATTTATGTTATCGATCATTAAACAACTTGCTTTGGAAAACGATTCATCGAGAAGATCAAATTAAAGATGCAGTTGTTTCTCTAAGTGAAATATAACTGCATGGTAATATGTTATATATGGTATTGCGTTTGTCTTTTTACGCATAGATTCCTACGTAAACTTGTATACTTGCAAGCAGCCAAAATTCCGAAACTTCTTGCATTTTGTTTTTTTCTTGCACTATGCAAACTATCTAACTGACCGACTAAATTTGGTGAGGATCCTAATATACCGGAAGCAAATTTTTTATATAAGAAAGGGACAAAAAAAGGGAAAAATAAAAAAAAAATAAACTAAGGTCTGTTCCATTAGATATTAATAATTAATGATATCATTGCTAAAAATACAAAGATGAAGTCAACATATATACATATGTATTAATGAGTGGGCTTACATGTAAAAGCGGCTTCAACCAACTAATATTCTGGTTTATTAAGGACTTAACAACAAAAATATTTATTGTTAATTGTCTGAAAATAAAAAATAAAAAAACATGTAAGTAAGTAAGTTTATGCATCTTAGTTGAAACTTTGTTGAAAATGTAGATGCAGAAGAATATATTACTATGTACCTCATGGCCGGTGGTGGTAGAGGCACGGCGAACGACGGGTTTCCTACCAAACCTGGCGATGGAACCGGCTCTGATGACATCCTCTTTGCGGGTTCTTCGGATTGGGATGGTCCCTTGCGGGCACTCCTCACCGGATTTCCTCCACTCTTGGAACATATAATTGTGCCAAATCTCACTGTCTCTACTTGTGTTGTGTCCTTTCGGTCTCTCCGGCTCCTCCTTTTATTTGCAAAATTTTCACAACAATATTATAAAAATCAGTAATGCTAATGTCCAAGCCTAGTATTAGTAAGAAAGAAATTAAAATTAAAAATGTGCGTACGCACCAATGGTTTTTTCCCCCTCAACATGGGGTGATCAAACGCTGGTTGTAGATGAGAAAGTACACAGTCTATGGTGTCACCATCCGGACTCTGTGCAATTAATTCATAATGCATGTCGATATCAATATACAATAATGTAAATATATAAAAGGGGAGAATGCCAAAGGAGAAACCAAATTAAAAAAAAAAATGCAGTAGTTTATGTAAAATATATATAAATGCCTTGATGGTCTTCAAGTAAGGCTTATTGAGCCTCCTCAAGTGAAACCTGATCCTCTTAAATTCACTGGTAGCATTAGCAGTAGAGGTGGTGATGTTAGGTGTGGAGGCATTGACGGCGTCAAACTGATGGAATAAAAAGAGGGTAAAAACAAGAGAGGAATAGAAAGTAATGATTGGGTGTAGATGCAAATGGAAATGCGAAGGTGGCAATGGCAATTGTTTGGGGAAGCAGTGGCAGCTAGAAGCCATAAGAGATAGAATTAATTAATATAGGAAGGATCGAGTATTTTTGATTTGATTTAGTTTTGTTTTGTTTTGTATGAAAGAAAGAGAAAGAGAAAGAGAAAGATAAAGAGGTGAAAGAAAGAGAGAGAAAAAGAGGAAGAGGTGAATCCGTATGACTGAGTGTGAGAGTGTCGTCTGTATCTGCTCTGGGCACATTAATTTGGTTATATTTGGCCTCTTCCTCCCTAGTTCCTGTCTCTTTCCCTTCCCAAAGTTCCCTTCCCTTTGTTTATTTTGAAGAGGCAAATAAATTGAATGTTTTGCATTATTTTGCAATTTGCAAAGAGAAATTAAAAAAGGTGATATGATATCTAAGTGGGTGGAAGCTTTGCGGATGGTGGGGACGGGATAGGATACGACATAGGAGCAAGTTTAAGATTGTAAACAAACCATGCTGAATGCTGGTGCTGCCAATCTGCCATGCACTGCTCTTTGCTCGCTAGCAAAGTTGAAAGAGAAATAGAAAAACAAAAAAGAGTTAGGAATATGTCGCCAAGATGGAAATTTTAAAAAGTAGCAATCACTGTGTTTTTGTACCTTGCTCTCATGTCAAACCACGTGCTATGTCCTACCTCCTTTAATTATTTATAGTATGATTAAATTATAAAGTAGGTACATTAATTACATTTCTTGTTCATGCAATCCACATTTTTTTTTTTATAAATTTTAAATAGACTTTGGAAGCTTTAGGTTTGATAATTTTTATAGCGTTACAAGTTTTGAATAATGTTACAAAAAGACATTTATATTGCACCATCAGATCTGTATTTAGACCAAGTTATGATATGAATTAGTTATAAGTCATTGGCAAGGGGTAATTTAATCTTTCAATACTACATATTTTTAATTCACTCCGAGTCTACCTTAAATTATTCTAAATCTTATTATCTTACCGGAATTTTTTTTAAATATCATCACTAAATAATCAAAAGTTTCCGTTATTTTTATTTATATCCAACATTAAATAGAAATTGTCAAATATGCCTACGAAAGTTAAGTTTTATTAAATCTACTCAAACCGGCTAATTATTGGCCGGCCCTTAATTTTTAATAGGAACATATCAATAATTAGCCGGTCCTTAACTTTTTTATTTTTTTGAAAAAAGTTATAATTTATTTATTTTATTTATTAAAATATTAGAAATATTATTTTTGTTTTTTTTACATTAGATAGAATACTATATAATTTAATTTATTAGAAAGACTACAACAAATAATCCGAATCAGAATTTTTCAGATCTCATTTTTCGCGGCTATAAGAAAAATTAAATTTTTTTTTGTGTTATTGGACAAAAATAAAAATGCTTTGAATCTTAGTTATTGATTTCGGTTCAAAAGTCACTTCTAGGTAGTGGTTTGTCAAAACCCCTGGGAATCCGGACCGCCCTTGACCCGTGCCTGACCGAGTCGTGCTCGTGCACGGGTTGGCACGGGTCCACAGGTTGGACGGACGGGCAAAATCACGGTCCGGACCACCATTTTTGAAAAAAACCCGCCCAACCCGGACCAGACCTTAACTCGGACCGCCCGAACCGTGCCCGTGACCCACGACCCGTGACCCGTGATCGTGCTCTCCATTCTCCCAGCCTTGGGATTCGTGCTAAGTTAAAAAGAATGGTGCAGTGTAGGGTGCCCGAGTTACCCGTACGGCCGTACCCCCGTCTGGGTTTGACCCGTCCCGGACCGCCCGGTCCGAGAACAAACCACTACTTCTAGGTAACTATAGAAAATATTTGAATTCTTCTATTTTTAAAAAAATAAAAACTAATTCCGCAAGTGTGTCACACAATTGAATTTTTTGAAAACTATGTTTTCTTATTTGGAAATTAAGATACTTTTTTATTTTTTTTATTAAAATATTACAAAAATTTTATATGTTTTTTTGAAATTGGATAGAATAACATATAATTTAATTTATTAGAAAGACTGAAACTAATAACCCGGATCAATATTTTTTAGACTCAATTTTTCGCGGTTGTAAGAGAAATTGAAATATTTTTTTTGTGTTACTGAAAAATAAATAAAAAAATTTTGAATCTGAGTTATTGTTCCTGGATCAAATGTCACTTCTAGGTAAATATACAAAATAATTGAATTTTTCTATTTTTGAAAAAATAAAAAAAATTCCGATGGTATGTGAGACAACAATTGCTGAGAACCATTGAATTTTGATTTTATTTTTTCAAAAATAAAATAAATTCAATTATTTTCTATATTTATCTAGAAGTGACTTTTGATTCGAGATTAATAACTCAGATTCAAAGCATTTTTATTTTTTTTCAATAACACACAAATAAATATTTCAATTTTTTTTACAGCCACGAAAAGTCCGATCTAAAAAATATTGATCCGAGTTATTTGTTTCAATCTTTCTAATAAATTTAAATTATATATTATTCTATCCAATTTCAAAAAAAAATATCAAAAATTTCTAATATTTCAATAAAAAAAATATCTCAATTTCAAAAAAAAATAAAAAAATTCAATTGTTTGACACACTTGCGCAATTAGTTTTTATTGTTTTTTTTAAATAGAAGAATTCAAATATTTTCTATATTTACCTATAAGTGACTTTTGAACCGAGATCAATAGCTAAGATTCAAAGTATTTTTATTTTTTTTCCAATAACACAAAGAAATATTTTAATTTTTCTTACAGCCGCGACAAATCTGATCTGAAAAATATTGATCCGGATTATTTGTTGTAGTCTTTCTAATAAATCAAATTATACAGCTTTCTATCTAATTTCAAAGAAACTAAAATAATATTTCTAATATTTTAACAAAAATAAATAAATAAAGTATAACTTTTTCTAAAAAAAATTAAAAAAAAAGTTAAGGACTGGCCAATAATTGGCCGGTTCGATCAGCCAATAATTGGCCGGTTTGGGTAGATTTAATAAAATCGTAGACATATTTGACAATTTCTATTTAATGTTGGATATAAATAAAAATGATGGCAAAAGTTTTTGAAACCAACTTGATTAGAATATTTCTTTTTTTAAACTATCACAACCAAAAATGATCAATTTTGAAAACCAGACTCCATAATCGGTATTGAATTTTGAACCCATTTTAACATCTTTTCTTCTTACAATGCCACAAAAAATCCAGAATATGAAAAATCGATCATGTTCTGTTTATGGAGTTAAAGTTAAAAACCGAAAACAAATCCAGAAAATTAGAAACCAAACCAGCCACCGTTAAAATAAAAAAAATTAATGATTGGATATTAATAAAAAGACTATTCAAAGTACCAAAGTTGTAATAAGGATTGGAATTAAAAAAAAATAATAGGATTGGATTTATTTTTTTGTCGGTGTGAGCTTTGGATTGGCTGATTGACCATTCAAAGTATCAATGTTTTAAATATTAATTAAAAAAAACTTCAAGTTCGATTTAAAAAATGAGTTCAAATGAAACCGAAATGGTTTTCGGTCTGTAGAAGTAGGAAACTGAACACTATCTTTGATTTAGCAAAAAGAAAAAAAAAATATATCAAATTCGGTTTGACAAATAGAAAAACTGAAGATGATTTTTGGTATGTTTTTAAATTGGGGTGGGTCTATCAGTGTGATCACTGTATAGCATTCAATAGAATAATGACCTGGTTTTAAAATTCATACCAAGATTTTTTTATGGTGCTGGTTTTTGTAAAAAAAATTATAATCAAGTTGGTTTCCGAACTTTTAATTATTCAGTGATGGTTTTTTAAAAAAAAATCATCTTACTGAATACAAGTTTTTAATCCACATCTCATTTTGGATTATTTGAATTTGCTTCTGTTTGTTTTTACAATATTTACTTTTGCTTTTGTTTCAAGCAAAACCTGAGGCTCAATCACGTTGTCTTCTTTTTCTAAAACAAAAAAAAAATGCAAAATAGGAATTAGTTCAAAACCTGAACTTTGGTTATGACAACAAATAAACAAACAAATAAGTACTATATTTTTTTCCAAAAAAAAAAAAACCCCAACTTCTCAATCCATGTTGTCCAACGAGTCCATCTTGATTAAACATGTATAATACACCCAGGGCCAGGGGCTTATTCAGGATTTCTGTCGGAATATATATGACACTAATCAGATTCAAACCTATTAATTTATCGAATACACAATTGCAACTCAATCCTTATAAATATTTTTTATTATAAAATATGTTATAATCATAAAATTAATTGATACAACATTGAAATATTGTTCCTAAGCTAATTAAAAACTCGTTTGGCACAATTCAAAGTGAGACTATTCTTAGCCAATTAGCAAATCAAAGTCAAAACTTAGATAAAAATTTAACCGAAATATAAGTATTGTGTAATGAAAGACGCAAAAATTTGACCAATTCATTTTCTTAGAATTGTAATAATATATCCCACCATCAGACCTTTCTTGTTCTCTTTTATTCTATCTACGAAATAAAGTATTGCAGATTTGAAAAAATAAAAAAAATAAATAAGCAAAATCGATCAAAGCTCAGAAGATATCAGTTCAAGAATTAGACTAATTCAGGACAGGAGTAAGCACTACATCGAACCAAAAATATGTACATTGAACAATTAGTACTAGATCAAAATAAAAAAAAAATTAATTCAGAGATAGACACTTACCTACCCTAATCTCTACCTAGATTTGCCAATGATATCGCCTCAATATATACGAAGAGGATGTAACTCTTTAGGATTAAACATTGCAATATATGTTGCAACCTCATGATGTTTTGATTGAATACGAATAATCTTCGGGCAAAAATCTATAAATTCAAATCTTTTGATACATCTTTTGCTGCTAAAGAAATTTATTTTCTTGCTACATTAATATAGATCCACTGAATACTTTTTCACTGTTAAGAAAACAAAAGAATACCTCCACCTGACTTAAAATAATTCAATATGTCGCTCTTTTCGAACCCCAAGACTCAGGAGGGCAGTTTGGGTCCAATGAGCTTCATAACTCCCCGATCTGCTTTAAGATCCATGCACACGGATATTAAGGCAGATGCATACGGATATTAAAACGATGTGCACGCATCTTAAAGTGAATCGGATGGTTATGGAGCCCATCGAACTCATAGGTAGGGTGTAAACGGAGAGTCCGCGTTCCCAAGTGCAATTTGAAAAAAAACAGAGGGTCTATATTAAATCCAGCTGACTCAAACTCAAGACGATGTCTATTTAAATTATAAGGATCTGTTTTAACATTTGTGTAAAGTTAGAAGAATGGTTCGGATTAATCGCTTGCACTCAGATACTTGAGGTGTTACGAATTCGCAAATGGATCAGATACGGATCATATAGTGGTAAACTATGTTTGTATCTATTTTTATTTTTTTGATACAAATACGGCATATGTTACACATATATGGATACGAATCGTATACAAATACTGATAAGATATATTAAACAAATACTAATACAAATACAAATATAATTCACATACCTAATGTCTTAATTTACAAATTAACATATTATTCAATAAAAAAATATACAATCATATATAATTTAGACATTAACTCTACCTGTGTAGTTTCTACACAGCATGTTCCAAGTTAGAAAAAAGAAGGGTTCGTAATAGGCTTGGCGAGCTAGCAATAAAAAAAATAGACTCTTTATGGAAATGGAACCCTCACGAATTGAGGAGTAGTAGTACTAGGATGGGTGACCTCCTGGGAAATCCTTGTGTTGTTGATTCCGATTGGATTTCATTTCTAGCCTATTCCAATTTGTTTGAGAATAAAGACTTTGAAGATATAATATGGACATTAAATTATTATGGTTAACAAAATAATATTTTTAATCAATAAATACTAATAAAAAAGATTCCTTTCTAACTATATATGAGTCTAAAATAAGTAGATAAAAAAATACAGCATATTCGTATCCAAAATTACAAAAATAAAATTTAAAAATAATACGGATCATTATTCGGATACAAATCTGTATCCACTTTCAAAACGATATCTTTATCCGTAAATTATTTATATTCGAATCCGAGGCGTGTGACTAGGGGTGTCAATGCTAACTTTTTAGCCGTTTATCTGACCCGTATCGTATTCGATAAGGTGGGTATGGGTAAGAGTTTTTTTTCGTTAGTTTATTAGGTATGGGTAAAAAAAAATTTCTGTTAACCAAATAGGTATGAGTATGGTAATGACTATTTCGTACCCGTTACTCTATAAGGTAATTATAAAATCTAAAATTATATATATTCAAATTCAATATTTATTTACTCTTCCATAATTCTATTTTGATGCCTCTATAATAAAGTTTGAGTAATAATTAATGATGCGTTTTTGTTATTTAGCAGTGTATGTCTTCTGTTATTAGAAAAAAAGTTAAACACATTATTTAGATTAACATTATTTTAGATTAATGTTATTAGAAAAATATTATTATGTTAAGCATGTTTTGTTATTTAGTTAAATAATTTGATTTTTTTCGAATATATATTCATGTTTTTGAATTTTCTTGCTTTATAAAAAATAATTTAGTTGGAATTGATTGAATATTTATTTTTATTTTTATTAGTAATGCAATTACATGTGTGAAATGAATTAGTTTTTGATGTTCTATTTGTAAAATATAATAAAATTAATTATTATATTATTATTAGTTATTATTCACCTGCTACCGTTTTGTTACCCAATAATATTAATAGATAAGAGTAAGATAGAATATGATTAATTTTTAATAGGTAAAATTAATTTTAATAGATATAAATATGAAAATGTCGTCTGCCTGACTCGTACCGTACTCATTAACACCCCTACGTGTGACAGGTATGGCCGTGTCAGTAGATTGTCAACGAGTGTCGCGGACGTTTTCGGGTCGGTACACAGTGATTTTTAGCTATATTATACTGTTTGAAAGGCTAATTAATAGATCGATATTATGACGCTAAATGGGCTGAGACGGGCTGGTCTGAGACATTCAAGACCCTAAATACATCATATTGTTCTCTAGCGGCCCATGCATGCGCTTTCTGCTAAATCATACATGAATGCCTAGTATATACTGCATATACTCTTACCTTCCCTAGTTCCCTTCTCTTCCCTAATTAGTACCGGTACAGTTAGTTGGGCCATGCCATCCAATAACAAGTAATTCGTTACCAATTTAACCAAACCCAATTACAACTCAAAAATATATATATTAAATGAGGTATGGTAGAAATGTAATTTTATAATCTAGTTATCCTTTTGAAGTTTCAAGCTATCATTTTGATTGAACAACAGTCAACTCGTTAAAAGTGAGAGATCAATAAAAGGAAAAATGGAATGGTTGGTTAGTTTAGTTAGCAACGGTGCCTATGCAAATCCATTGATATGATCGTAGGTAGCATCTAGTTGTCTTTTGCTTTCCAAATCAAAGGGGGTGGTTGAGATATACTCTGTAAAGCATTCCCCTAACTAAATAATCTTGACTTGCTTAATTTTGAGCATGCATGTCCACCTCCTCTCAAAATTCAACACATCTCTCCATTTTAATTTGTTAATCAAAAGTTGGTAGTAGATTTTCCAATGATGCTCTTAATTACAAACCCATTATTGGTTTTCCATTGTAATAAGACACAGTTGCTTCATTTGAAAATGGAGTCATATATACAAGCTATAATGTGCATTATATATCTTACTATAAATCAAAGATTTAAATAGCGTTTATTGCGTTATAGCATAGCAGCTCAAAAAACGACGCTATTGCCATATAGCGCCGCTATAGCGCGATATAGCGCACAATTGCGTTAATAGCGTCATAGCTTTTATGGTCCGAAACCGCTATAGCGCGCTATTTAAAATCTTGCTATAAATCATTAATAATAGTCCTTGAAGGTATTGAAAGAATAAATTTAATTTAGTATTTTTAAAATATCTATGTTCTATAATATTACAGGAAAAATAGCTTGGAGTCTAAAACTGTGTGTCAAAATATCTAGAAGAAGTGGTCACTATTTTTTTAGATATATATAAATTGTTTTATGATGTAATAGTTATGGAATATTTCTAAGAGTACAAAAAATAGAGGTGTCATTTAACTTAATTGAAATGTAACAAACAAATCGAAAAGCAAAAATTTCAAGAGTAATCTTGTGTTTCTCTTCCACATGCTACTTCAAAACTCCACTAAACATATAAATACAATTAGTACCTCATAATTTCTCAACAGAAGGTAGACAAGTTGTATCATAATTTCATTAATCAGTCAAAAGCCTCATTTATTGTGTGGATTTCTTTATTTCTCCTCAATAAGAAAAATAATTAGAAGTGGAAATTGAGAAATGCCTTTTTCTTATTTTTTGAGTAAAATACAGAAGTTAAGCTCCTATTGTATTAATCTCGATTGGTTACATTGTTTTGTTAGAATTACGAGAAACATTTCTATGAAGTATTTACAACGAAGATTGAAATAAGTAAAAAACACAAATAAAATAGGGAATAAATATAGTACCAGTGATTGAAAAAAAAAGGTTAACATTTGAAAAGAAATATTTTTTTATTTTGTATGAAAACCCTGAGGCATAAAAGAAAATATATAGAAGGGTTCAAGCAGAAATTTTGTCAAACTAGGCAGTTGTCTTAGAATTTTTTTTTTTTTTTAAAAATGATCCATGAGATACTGTGTGGAACATTTATACCAACTCTAAGAAAAGTGCGTGATCCTCGCAATTGATATGAGAGAAGACAGAGGAGAGGTTGAAAAGGAAAAGGAAAGGCGAATGACCTTCAAAAAGGCAAAAGCTGAGCAGAGGGAACCAAATATAATGCAATTGTAGCGTCAGTGTCAGTATTCGGCTTGGCGTTTTCCTTTCGAACCGAATCAAAGTGAAGGAAGTCAGAGATGGATCAATCAATCCATCCTCTTATCACAATTAGGTGTTACCATTGTTGGACCCAGTTCATTTGTTTTCGTTTTTTATATTTTCTCACTCCTCCCTTCCCCCCCCCCCCCCCCCCCCCCCCCCCCCCCTTTGTTTCATTTAGGACTGTAAATGAGCTGGTTCGGGCTGAGCTGGGTCTTAGCTCAGCTCGTTAATTCTGGACCGAGCTGTTAGCGAGCTAGCTCGTTAACAACTCGCGAGCTAAAATCTCAGCTCAAACTCATGACGAGCCAGCTCGCGAGTTGGCTCATTGGGTTTGGTTGGACCTTGTTTTAAGAAGAAAATAAATTTTACAAACCTTTTTGGACCGAGCTGGACCAAGCTGAACCGAGCTAGACCAAACTTGACAGTATAAAATACACGCAAATTCATACAAATTCACAAATTGATGCCTAGCCGAGCTAGGTCTTAGCTCAACTTGTTAATTTTGGCCCGAGCTGTTACTAATCAACCCAGATGTGAGTCACGAGCGAGCCATGAGCAAGCCACGAGCTACGAGCTTTTTTGACAGCCCTAGTTTCATTTCTTAATTCTTATGATCTGAATGGATACGCAAGGACTATATAATATTAATTTAATTGCATATCGAAGTGAAGCATGCATGCATTATATGAATCCCACATACATTAATTCACATGCATTTGAACAAAGCATGCTTGACTGCCACCAATAATTAATTATGCTCATCTTTAATTCCACGGTTTTAATTGTACATAAATTATCCATATTAATTTGTCCAAAATCCATACTCAAAAAACATTATACCAGAATATGATATCGTATTAATTAGTTGAAGATTTTCTTGCACTTTTCAGTGGTCATGTTGGACAAGGTTGATCAGTTGGCCACCAAACCTTAATAATAACTATCTAATTAATATTTTCAGTGGTCATGTTGCACTTTTCTTGTTGTGTTAACCATTAGGTACAATAATAGGAAGAGAATCATTCATGCATGGATGATAGATTGATGAAAGACCCACAAAATTATGTGTTGCATCTTCTTGGGCAGACTGTAGATGAAAGTAGGTGTAAGTGTAGAGAGAGAGAGAGAGAGAGAGAGGAGAAAAAAGGGAGCCAAGCGGCACTTAATTTATAACAAGTAACACAAAGTTAAGAGGCTTTTAAACCTTGGGGCTGGGGTGAGGTCCCAAAAGGCTACATCTATTTTGACTATATAATCTATACGGACAATAATAAAATACTAATATCAACGTATCATTGATCTGATTAACGCTGTTGATAAGATGCATAAAACAGTCATTTGTCTACTACTCTCTTTCATCTCGCTCTTATTTCTCTGTCTGAAGCTTGAGCTTGAACAAGTGTCTGATTAGCCACGCCATGCACTGCGAACCAAATCCAGCCATCTCTCCCTCTCCCTCTCCCTCTCCCTCTTTATCATCCAACTAATTAATTAAAACAACAACATCCAGAAATTAACTCTCCCTTGTCATCTCATTTCCTCTCTTGGGTGTGTGATTGAGTAAAACATATATATTGATTCTCTCAGGCAGGGACGACTAGCTAGTAATTTAATTCTTTCTGGTTGGTATGGATCAAATTGAGAGACGTTGCCGTTACTTCCCCATTGCCCCCCTCCTCCTCCACATATGCATCTGCATATGTACATGCACATGCTTCCTTATCTCCTCTGCCCCAGCAACTGCTACTGCTACTGCTACTGCAACTGCTGATCATAACCATACCGATGCAGCTGCGCTCTTACTTGCATTCAAGTCGGCTCTCACTGGACCAAGTTCAAATGCTGCACTCTCCAGTTGGGGCATGCCCACCAGTGTCTGCACTTGGCATGGTGTCTTCTGCACTCAGAATGAAGACTGTGTAATGGGCCTCAACCTCTCCAGCAGCGGGATAGAAGGCATTATTTCACCCGCAATAGGCGGTCTTCTCTCCCTTGAGTTTCTCGATTTATCTTCCAATTCTCTCTCAGGCCCAATACCAAGGGAGCTCGGCATGCTCTCAAATCTACAGGTTCTCTTTCTCTACTCAAACTTGCTCTCTGGTTTCATCCCTCCAGAGCTTGGCCACTTACGGAACTTAAATATGCTGAGGATAGGTGATAACGGGTTATATGGACAAATACCGCCAACTCTCAGAAACTGCACCAATCTTCAAACTCTTGGCCTCGCCTATTGCCAGTTGAATGGTACAATACCACCCCAGTTAGGTGACTTGAGGCAACTGAGGGTCCTGAGTTTGCAAAATAATAGCCTCAGCGGTCCCATTCCTGACCAACTTGTGCAGTGCACTCTGATACAAGTTATTTCATTAAATGATAACATGCTAGAAGGAGAGATTCCCTCCTTCATTGGTCAATTCGGTGCTTTGCAGATTCTCGATCTAGCGAACAATCGCCTTACTGGGGAAATCCCAACAGACATTGGCAATCTCACGAATCTGAAACACCTGTACTTGTTCGGTAACCGACTCACAGGCAATATACCTGAGGAGTTGAACCTGTTGCACCAGCTACAGATTTTGGACGTGTCAAGTAACCAACTGTCCGGTCTACTCAACATCTCTACAACCCACCTCACCAATCTTGAATTCCTGGTCCTCTCTAGTAATTTGCTACAAGGCGAAATCCCAAGAAAGCTTTGCCCTGGCAATTCAAGTTTGCGCAACCTCTTTCTTGCCGGGAATGCACTTACCGGAACCATCGATGGGCTTATCAGCTGCACCTCCCTTGAATCCCTTGACCTCTCAAATAATACCCTCACTGGCTCTATACCGTACAGCATAGACAAGCTTACAGAACTGGTAAATCTGGCTTTGCATAATAACAGCTTGACAGGCCCTCTTCCACATGAGATTGGGAATTTGACCAATTTGGAGATATTATCTCTCTATCACAACCATCTGACGGATTCGATCCCTGCTGAAATTGGGAAGCTGAAGAGACTTGCTCTCTTATTTCTGTACGAAAATGAGATGTCGGGTAGAATACCAGCAGAGTTGACAAACTGCACCAGCCTGCAAGAAGTTGATTTTTTCGGGAACCAGTTTAGTGGGATAATACCTGAGCAGATGGGGAAGCTGAAGAAGCTGGTGGTGCTACAACTGAGGCAAAATGACCTCTCCGGACCCATCCCGCCAAGCCTTGGTTATTGCAACAGCCTACAACAGTTGGCATTGGCAGACAATAGCTTAACGGGTACCATACCCGATACGTTCAGGTTTCTTGCACAACTCAAACTGATAACACTGTATAACAACTCTCTTGCGGGCCCCTTACCACCATCTCTGATTTCGCTTACGAACCTCTCCATCATCAATTTGTCCCACAACAAATTCAATGGAAGTATACAACCCCTTACCGGGTCCCCTCTTCTGACAGTATTTGACCTGACCAATAATTCTTTCTTGGGTCAGATCCCGCCAGAGCTCTTCAGATCACGAAACCTGACCCGACTCCGATTAGGCCACAACGAGATGATAGGACCCATTCCCTCCCAATTGGGCCTGCTGCAGCAGCTGGACTCGCTTGATCTCTCTCACAACTGCCTCTCCGGCGAAATTCCGCTGGGCCTCTCCAACAGCAAGGGACTGACGCATCTCCTTTTGAATGGAAACAATTTGGCGGGTACGATACCATATTGGGTTGGGGATTTGACATCTCTCGGGGAACTGGACCTCTCGTCCAACAGCTTCAGCGGAGAGATACCAAAAGAAATCGGCAAGTGCTCGTCCCTTATTAAGTTGTCTCTGTATAACAACTCACTTACCGGCCACATCCCTCAAGAGATCAGTAAACTCAGCTTGTTGAATGTACTTAACCTACAAATTAACAATCTCTCTGGGCCAGTGCCGCCCGAAATTCAACAGTGCAACAAGCTCTATGAACTCAGATTGTCAGATAACCACCTGACAGGCCCCATTCCAAAAGAACTCGGCAGTTTGACCGAGCTACAAGAAATACTAGACCTAAGTTATAATCACTTTTCAGGCCAGATCCCTGATACACTGGGCAACCTTGTAAAACTAGAGAGGCTGAACCTCTCTTTTAACCAGCTACAAGGTCCGGTGCCAGCTTCTCTTGCGAGACTGACTAGTTTGCACCGGTTAAATCTATCAAGCAACATTCTCCAGGGTGCAATTCCACTTGCACTGTCATCTTTTCCAGAGAATTCATTTGCCGGCAATAGTTTATGTGGTGCGCCAATGGGTCCTTGCATGGGTCCACCCGTCAGTAAGGGGAAAAGTCTGGTGAAGGCTGAGGTTGCGGGCATAATAGTTGTGATTGTTTTGGTCTCAGCAGTTGTATGTGTAGCATTGCTTTATATTATGGTGAGGATTTGGAGCAACTGGCAAGTTTTGTCAGTATCAAGCTCAGACTGTGAAGGGAGCAACAAACAGGTCGGAAATGGAGATAAGATTCAGGCCGGCAAGTACCGGAAAATGGGGCCTGCTAATTTAACCGGAGTTGGTTCCAGCGAGGAAAAGCATAGTTGGGGGTCAGAGTCCAGTGTTCTACAAATGAAAAATGGTGCTGGATGTTACTAATTAAATTGCTAGAAACCTATATAGTAAAACCATTAAGGCCCTCTTAATTTTTATTCCATGTATTCTATTCTTATTTTTCTTCTTTTGTGATTTGTTCGTTGTTTGCGCCTGTGTGTGCATGTGTGCTTATCTTGTTCCTGATCGTGTGGATCATCTGGTTATGGTTGGCTTTTGTATTAACCGGATTGACAATCAGTGATCTATTCTAAAAGAGAAGCGATCACTTTCTTTAACTAAAAAAATGTAGAAAATTACATAAAATGGGTTGGGCGAGTATAAATTGGGTTATGAATCCACTCTTAATGATCCATGCACCCAAAAGGAGTTGAATTGTATTCTATTTAAATTGATTAATTTAATCTATAGATTAGATTTTTCTGGTAGACTGGTATATGGTACCAGATTCTAGTCTGTTCCTTTAAATTGCATTTCTTACAATAACTTGCACGGAAGCAAGATCCAGAGAATCCTCAAAACAAGAACATAAAATGGAATAAGAAACATTTCATGCACATACAATTCAAGTGGAGTTATGCTAATGCGTTAACGTTAGCATATCGTGGATGCATTTCAAACAAAGAAACAGAGAAAGAAAATAATGAACAGTTAAAATTCAAATGATTTGTTATCTCCGTTCCCAAACCAAGTGGAGGTCAGCATGGACAGTTACCATTTATCATCCTC
This sequence comes from Carex arenaria, assembly GCA_964058825.1. Classification (NCBI taxonomy): domain Eukaryota; kingdom Viridiplantae; phylum Streptophyta; class Magnoliopsida; order Poales; family Cyperaceae; genus Carex; species Carex arenaria. Next base: position 77,165 of record CAXKVW010000397.1, on the reverse strand, counting down.
GCAAGAACAATTTTAAAGGAACTAATTAACCACTCAGAATCCAATGCTGAGATATTGCTATTTAAATGTTTTTTTTTTTCTGGAAATAATGGACACTTCTCTAAATGTTGGTTTTGCCCTTAATAGTCTTATCAAAGCAGGGTGTATATTAATACAAACATACATGTAGACATACATATATTGATATGTTATCATCTAATATATTTGTTCAGCTTTTTTAAGTTTTTCTCCAAAATGTACAAACTAAATATAAGGCCAGGCAAAGAGCAATTAATTTTTGATTGATATTAAAAAAGGAAAGCAGAGGAAGAAGAGCAGTCGTCATCGCCGAGGACAGAAAGGGAGAAGGGGGCGATGGCGACATTGAAGGTGCTTGTGCTTGTGCTTGTGTTTTGGCCACTGCCGCTTGTGCTACCGAAGAAGTGATCGTCGGAGGAGGAGACAGGGAGCAGCAGTGGTTTCATCTCGAAGTCGCCCTCCATACGACCGCTGGGGGTTCCGAGGGGGCAGGCCGACGAGTACTCAAAGGCGGCCCCCGGGGAAATGACGGGCTGCTGCCCTACCACACCTGTGCCCCACACGTGCTCTGCCCGGCCCCGCCCGTCGGTCACGATCCAGTGCCGCCGCAGCAGCTGCACCGCCCGCCCTGAGTTGTTGCTGATCCTGATGCGGTATGCGTAGAAGAACTGTCCCTCCGTCGGCCGGCTCCGGCTCTCCATGTAGACGCTCCTCACCTGCACCCGTATGCCCTTTGGATAGGGGCCCAAAATTCACAATTTACTTGTTTAATTCATTGGTTCCTTCATTCATTCATTATTTGATTTCCTTACTGTTATTGTTAATAATGCAACAGATATAAACACATAGATAGTTAAATTGTTTAATTCATTGGTTCCTTCCTTCACTCATGATTTAATTTCCTTACTGATATTGTTAATAATGCAACAGATATAAATACATAGATAGTTACCAGAGTGGTTGCATCGCTAGAGCATTTGAGAAGCGCATGGGGTGCTAATTCCTTCAACTGGTCTCTGTATTTTGCCGCTTCCTGTTTTTTCCCCACAAAAACCAAACATGCATTTTATTTTATTTTATTTTAACTTGATTGCTATTAAGAGCTAAGTAGATATCTATATAAAAAGAAAAGAAATATAACAGCAAAATATAAATAAATAAGAGTAACTAAATACAAGCACCCAGGGGTTTTTCAGATTAGATAATTATTAGGTATACTTTTTTTTTTTATTTCAATTATTAGGTATACTGGATTGTACCAGTTGAAGTAATTTTGTGCCTGTAATAACTCTTATCTTTTTGAATCAATATAAATATGGACTGTTAGTCAGCTTTTAAAAAAAATAAAAATAAGAATACCTGAAATCTCTCCTCTTGGACAGCTTTCCTGAGCAAGTTGCGGAGGCGCAAGACAGGTTCCTCTTCCTCAAATTTTCTCAATGAATCCCTCAATCTAGCTGCCTCCTTATAGTCCTTTTCTTACCAAATTAATCCAACATAAAGAAAAATCATATTAATTACAGTTTACGGATAGGATAGGATAGGATAGGATAGGGAAAGGAAATGTGAAATGTGAAAGGTGAAAGGTGGGGAATGAACACCTCGAACTTGGTAGCGACGGAGAGTTGTTGCTTGAGAAGGGAATAGGCGGCGCTCCTGCTCAGTCGCTGCCTCTCCCTCTCCTTCTCAGATTCTGATGATGAGGAGGAGGAAGCATTTATTGAATTTAATCTTCTTTTTGTTGATGTGGTCGATAGATATACCAACACGGGGCTCCTAATACTCAATTTCCCATTTCCATTCCAATCCCAATTGCAATTCCAGTTCCAAAAAGAAGAACGACAGTAAGAATGAGGTGGAGAATAAAACCCCATCTACTCTAGTCTCTATTATCTATCTATCTATCTAACAATCTTCCCTCCCCTTTTCTTCCCTTTTCATTTTATTTTGATGGATTTTGGGAATTTATTTCTTTCTTTCACTCGAATGCAGAATGCTGTCGCTGGTTCTGACCATAAGAATCCTGGAGTGGACCCCACCATCTCCAGCAAGGGGTGCGTATCCTCTGAGATATCTCAATTTTTGCGTGACCGACGTGTCCGGTGCCTATTCGGGGAACCATAAGGGGCAGTATTATTTGAGCTCTGAGATTCGTGTAGAATGTATTTGAACGATTGAGATATTCCAAAAAGTCGCACAAAATTTGAGATATCTCAGAGTATGCGAATTCCAGCAAGTCGGGATTGTTTTTACCTTACGTTACAGTCTACGATGTTATCAACAAACGAACTGCGGTGTTCTTTCTTTCTATACCGTTGAAATAAATCTATTTGATAAATTACATACATATTTTTTTTAGTTTTAAATTAATTTAGTATAAAATATAATAATAAAAAAATATACTAAAATTAATTTATAATTTTTTTAATTTTAACCGAAATAAATAGATTTAAACGATTTAAATTCGTCATTTAAAACGAATACAGTAAATTTTGGAACTAAACTTATCAAACACTTTGGTGAGTTTAAAAACATTTTGACTACTTTACTATATACTAAATTAATTTGAAATTTTAAAATTTTCTTATGTAAGGTGCATCACTCGTAATGTAGACGGGTTTCAACTAGTGTTGTAAAAAACGTCTATTTAGATTGATTCCTGTTTAGACGGATTAGTCATTGGCGGTGATCAAACCATCACAGATTTTTCCAACTAATTGGTTAATTATTCCCGATTATGACCGATTATTTTCGATTAATCGCTTGGCGGTACTTTGTCCATCCAACGAGTGCATACCGTTTACAACACTGATTTCAACAGTTTAGATTCGTCATTTGAAATCAAACTGATAGATCTTAGAGTTGAATTTACAAAGAAACATGACCAAAATTAAAGTTATAAATCATTCTATCTTTCGACAAAACGGACAGATTATTATTATTTTTTATTTTTAGAGAGACTATAAAATCGTGAGCGACAGTAGTGATTCCAACAAAATGAATCAAACGGACAGAATCAATATCTGATTCTCACCGCAATACCCCTAACATTTACCCTTTTTCTAAGTCTTATAAAATTTTTTCATTGATATTATTTAAGAAATTGTTTGTTATATAATCAGTTTGATCCTCGTATTTTGTACTGTGATTTTTCACTTTGACTTTCATACTTAATATACATATTAATATAATTAATAATTAACTGTTTGACCCTCGTATTTTGTACTATGATTTTTCACTTTGACTTTCATACTTAATATAAATATTAATATATTTAATAATTAACTGTTTGATCCTCGCATTTTGTACTATGATTTTTCCCTCTGACTTTCATACTTAATATAAATATTAATATAATTAATAAGCTTAACATGAAAAATATATATATACAAAGAGTATTAATAATTAAATAAAGATGATAGAAAAATAAACGGAACACTTATGTGATATTTAGTTCCAAGTTGTAATATTTTGTTCGTTGAATTTATTTCATACGCATGAAAAAATTGGAAGTTTCTTAAAGATACAACACCTAATCTTATTAATGAACTATGAATTTTATGTCTTTAATTTGACTTTACTCTAAAATTTTAATTTCATTTCAACACTTGTAAATTTTTTTTTGAAATATTACATGTGGTGGGCTTCAAAAAATGCAAAAGAGGTTTCATAGGGTGGGCTTCGATTTATAATATTTGAATATAAGATTTCATGACACATTGATATTTTTTTTCGTCATATCGTGTGTTCTAAAAATATAGTTCGTGAGAACAAAATTAATTTTTTTCATGAGGCATTCATGCATGAATTATTTTTTAAAAATCAATAATTGATATCACGAGGAAAAGGAGACTAGAGAATGATATTTATTATTTATTTTAGAGAATATTTATTACAGTTTTCTTTTTTAAGATGTTAGATAAATCAAACTTATTATAAACCATTTAATAAGATAATGAGATTTAATATTCAAATTGTGTTATATGTAAAAGTGGATTTTAGTTTATTATTCTAATTATACGTTTTAATAGGAGTTGTCATACGGTATATTGTTGATCGATATACCGTTCATTTACGAGAAATATTTTCTTGAAATGTTTTTTAAGAAGTAAAATGACAGAATTAACTATAAAGTTTGTTTCAAATGCTCTTGTAAAAATTTAGAGAAAAATTAAAAAAATAAATTGTTTCATTTCTATTTTATTTTAAAAAAGCAATTAAAATAAGAATTATTCAATATACATTGGTTTATATATTACAATTAATAGAACTAAAAAGTGTTTGAAGATCTTAATATGATAATCAAACTTATTCAAATCGGATTTTAAAACAATAAATAATTTAAAACCAAGAAAGAATTGCTGTAAACTTTTTTTTAGAAAAAATAAAATATATAAAAGTAATTTAAAATATAGTAGCTATTAGACTATAAATAAAAACATTCAGAGAGCTATCTAGTGAATTAAATTTCATTCAGATTGGATTAAAAATTAATTGGAATTGGAATCGTATTAAAGCAAAATTAATTGGAAACTTAATTACCGGATTATTTTATATATATTCTCCTTGATTGGGTCAAACAATATTTATTTACTGAAATTGAAAATCAAAATTATATTAATCTACTATCTCTAAACTGGACATCTCACCGTAATAAATTTTATCTTTTTATTTTCAGAGTAGAGCCAAAAATTTAAGCTATAATTGCAAATTTCTCAAAACTAAAATCATATTACAGATAATCTTTATCGGATAAATTAAAAGAAATAATATCACAATCTTGGAATTGTCCGATAATTTTTTTTTTCAAATAACGGCTGCTAGTAAACAACAGCTCATGTGTAAACACCCGCTTTGGGAAACTTAGAAGCTTTATGAGCCGGGAAATTTTACAAACTAATATGCTTTTTGAAAAATTCAAACACAAAATATTTTATTTTCAATTTTTTTTGACAAAATTCTTCTATGAAACCCACCCCGAAATTTTTATTAATATACAAAAAAATAATAAATTTAACAATCTATCAAAAAATGACAAAAAAATTCGAGATCTACCCATACTGATCATGACATTGTCATCGGTTTCAGAGAGTAAAACCGATAGCAAAGTCATCAGTTTCAGCCAACCCAGAACAAATAACAAAACAATCAATCCCAGAACCGATAACAAAACAATCAATTCCAGAACCGATAACTTTGACATCGGTCCCAAAACTCTCTGCAAATAATATATGCTAACCGATGGCTTTGTCAAATTATATTGTGTAACAATCATTGTCATTTGTCGTATTATTGCTTTGTCATATTAATTGTAGCATAAAAACTAAAGACGACAACAGTTAAATACTATATACTGAAAATTTTATTAATATATTGATAAAAAAAAATGTGAGGGTATGAGACAGATGACTTTGCTATCGGTTTTATTTTTTGAAACCGGTGACAATGTCATCGGTATAGGTAGATCTCAAATTCTTTGTCATTTTTGAATATATTGTTAAATTTATTATTTCTTTTCTATATTAATAAAAATTTCGGAAACTCACCCATATAAATTTACCCTCATAATTTCCAATATTTCCTGCCACTTCGCCTCCAGCCAAAATTCCGATATATATAGTGTTTCTTATCTAGGAGGCACATGAAAAATGAGTAGAGAGACAGAGAAAAGAAGGCATCTGTGACTTAAAAAACAAACTGCGGGGCTGAAATTCATATATGGTGTGTAATGTATGTTCAGGACATGAACTCCATCGATAACGACATCCATTTTTTTTGTTCATTAATTGCTAATCGGCCGCCATAAACTATGGCATCCGCAGGGATCGTCATAGTTTATGGCAGGAAAAATTTATTCTGATTTTTATGTCATTTTTTATTTTATTTCTTATTAATAAAAATTTCAGCAACAAACTAATTTTGCCATGCCTTCATTCGTAATCCCCTTTTTATAAAATAATTTCAAATTAAAACTCTGATTAATAAAATAAAGAGGTGTCCGTGGTAATATTATAGAAAATGGGTCACCAAGATACAACCTGATCACTAAAGTGACTCCCCTGACTTGGCTTCTAATCTTATTAATTAATTTATGCATCTTTAATTAATTTGTGCAAGAGATTAAGAAGAAAACCAGCAAATATGACACAACCTAGCAAAGCTGAGCTCAGCACAGCTCACTACATTAACACAAACTCTTGAGAGGTGTTGGGGGGAAACAAATCTGCTGCAATTCTTTGGAATCGTAGGTCTTGCTTGTCCAAATTAAACCATTCATTTGTTTCGAGATTCATACATAAAAATCAACTGCTTTGAGATTCGTGTATTAAAAAAAATGAATGGTTTGATCTGGACAAGCAGGGACCCTGCAATTCCAAAGAATTTCCGTGTTGGGAAGGCGCCCCGCTTTGCAACGAAAGAGCGCACTCACAAAAAAAATGCTCTGACAAATTAAGAAAGAAGAAGACACATGAATTGTTACATCAGAAGACAAAAGGTTTATTTTTATATGGAAATCATGTTGAATGGTTCCGGTTAATAATTTAAATTTAAATTTTGAAAATGAAAATATAAAATTATAGTACGGACCAATCTGCGTTATGCATAGTATATGTGTGTTACAAAGTGGATAAAAATTTAAGATGAAAAATAATTTTAAATATTTTTGAAACATTTCGAGTCCACATGCGATCTTCTATGGTACACACTTGATCTCCTTCTCCGAAAATTTCTCCTCTTTGAACCATTACATAGTTTGCTCTTTTTTAGATAAGTACGTAGAGAATCACTCATGCCGAATAATTCGGAATTTTAAATTTAGATCAAGTAATTTTCTACATATTAAAAAAATAGTATTTTTTTAAATATAAAATTTGGTCTCTATGTACATTATTTTTATATAGATATCATGTTGATGTTGAGTTGTTCGGATAAATTGTTTGGACTTTAAATACGAAAATATGGAGCATTAGTACAAATAGGTGTACTGTGTACATACAGGAGCTGTTCGGCAAGCATGGATTAAGTCTCCTTAAGGCTTAATTCACTTCCTTTAGCTTCCTTAGCCGCTTAATCCTACCGAACACCAATTTCTTAGCGCAGATTAAGAACACCTCCTTTATCCTCCTTTTTTTTTCCGGATTTGTCTGGACCTTAAGGCACCTATGCCTCCTCCTTAAACGCTTAATCATTCACCTACGAATTAAGACAACCAAACATCGGTTCCTTAGCGCTAAACTCTTAATCCTTTGTTGCCGAACGACGCCACGTAGAGCTTTTTCAAATTAAACTAGCTAGCAGTACTTGAGAAATACCCGGGCAGTGGATATCTAATAATTAATGCATGAGATGACATGTGACCAATGAAAATGTATTTTGGGAACCGGCAGGGCAGATACTGGTATGGAATCTTATTAAATGGAAGAGAGCATTCAGAGTCGTCAGGTGAAATTAATTCAAGTTTCTAGATCTCTTTTAATTCTATCTTCTCTTGTGGTATGCATCAGTTTCTAGATCTCTTTTAATTTTCTCCTCTTGTGGCATGCATATTTGATTTGACACTCAATTCAATTTCCTTTTTTGGGACATGTATATATATCTAGTAAAGTAGTAACAACAGCTTCCATGCAACTAGCGGTCTGATCTGCATGCAGTACAGAGACAGCAAGAGACGAATTAATGAAAAGCAGCATGTTATTTAATGATTAGCTACGTGTCACCATATATAAAAGCAGTTGATTAGTTATTTAATGATCAGCAAGGATGTTTGTGCGCTGTACATGTACTGGGGATGGTAATTAAGTAGTAATTAAGTAATAATATATGATAATTAATTGGATTATCTGGTTGAATTAATTAATTTTCCACATAACATATATGGATGGATGTATGTGTGTGTGTAGAAAAAAGTACCATATATATATACTACTCTGTGGCATGTATATATGTATTGGTGGGGGTGAAAATGAAATAGTATAGAATTAATTAGAGAGTTTGGTTGATAAAGCTGAGGGCACACCAATCAATAGAATTCTCAGATATAACATCACCATTTAAATATAAATTTCCGAGCTAGGCATGCAGTCCTTTTCTTGTCATTAATTAATTACTGACTCTCGTAGCTGTGCGCCCAATTAATTAATTAATGGCATGCAGTTGTTTAATTAAATGTTTCTCTTTTTCGACCAGTAGTTACTGTAGAGATCAGACCAGTACCCAACCGTCCTTCCTTCTATTAATTGTTCTATACTCCATATATAATCTATATAAGATAGAAATGTGGGCCTGTGGCCATGACATTTTCACATTAATTTTATTTGAGTGCTAGCTAGCATTAAGTATTAGCAACCAGCAACTTAGCTGAAATAAATTTACCTACGTATGTATGTACTATATATATATATATGTATGTATGTATAACAAATAATAAGAAATAGCTATATATATACGCAGATCATGGAGAAAGAATGGGATCATGCAAATGATGATGATGAGGAGGAGGAGGAGGAGGAGGAGCTGCAGCAACCGGGCTATATCGCCTATGTCCAATGCAGCTTCTGCACCACCATCCTATTGGTACCGTAGCATATTAATTAATTCCTACGTACTTTAATTATAACTGAGTTAATTCATTAATTTATAATTAATATATACTAACTGATTGCTCAATCAGATATGAAGCCTAAGTCTACACTTGATATATATACATAACATACAACTAAATTAATGAGTATAATTAATGGCTGGTGCATATAATTAATTTATTGTTATTGACTTATTGTTATATGTATGATTGAAGGTCGGTGTTCCGTGCTGTAAGAGCTTGATGAGAATGGCAACAGTGATGTGCGGCCACTGCACCGCCCTTCTCTCCGTCTGCCTCCCTCCAACCATGCCATTCTACTTCCCTTTTACGGTTTTTTTTCCCTACAACTCTAAACTCTCTCTATACATCTCTCTAGTCTATACATCTCTACACACACACACACACACACACTACACTAGTATATATACTCTAGCTAGCTATAGGTAGATTCCCTCTCTGAATACATACATTTAAAATTAAATTTAAATTAGTACGTACGTGTGTAAGATACTAGAATTATATATACATTATATAATATGGTTAATTAATGTCAAATTTTAGGAGAACAATTGGGGATCAGATGTACAAGCGGTGCCTAAACTTTGTGAAAATAGAATTGATGGGCCTGAAGAGGGAGAAGAGGCAGATCAAGAGAGCAGTACTACACCTGTTACTGCACTTCCACTTATTAACAAACGTATCTAATTAATATTATTTATTGATCAAATAATTAACTAACTCTATTTCATTTCTTATAATGTTCACATGATTCAATCATTATTTAAGCTAGCTCCAAAATTATTTTCCCTTTTGTTAAAAGATTTCTTTCTAATGTTGAAACTAAATTAATTCTCCTTATTTAATTTAATTTGTACAGCTCCAGAAAAGCGTCAGCGGGCTCCCTCTACGTACAACTGTTTCATTAGGTATGTACGTATATTTAACCTTAATATCATTGCTAACATATAAACCTGTATAAATCATCCCTTAATTTGCATCAGGAGTATATTGTATGCATATATACATCTATACTTCAGTTAAGGAGCTCATTATGCACCCTTGTACTTAATGAATTGGCATCACATACTCGAGTAATTAGTAGATAAATATCATAATTAAGTAAAACCCTGAGAGATGATCTTAATTATTTATTTTGATGTATATACATATATTTTCACACAGGGAAGAGATAAGGAGGATAAAAGCAAGAGATCCAAATATCAGCCATAAGGAGGCCTTCAGCAATGCTGCTAAAAACGTATATACATTAATTAATTTAACTACCTAATTTCAACTTTATTAGTTACTTCTTGTCAATATCCTAATTAATTTCTTCAAGAATTAATGCAGATACTAATTAACTCCCATTCCTTTTTCCTTTTTTTTTTTTTTGTTGAACTGGTAATTGATATGATCAAATTATATTTAGTGGGCTCATTTCCCTCGGATTTAGCACAAGAGCAAACGCTACTGGACAAGATTACAGCCTGAAGGCCAATATGTTGATCAGAATGCAAATTAATATTAGGGATAAATCATAAATAGGATTTCTTTTATTACTATTATTATTAGTATTATTATATGAACGCTACGCTGCAAAGTGGTACCATAATGTGCCTGGTCTTGATATCAATGTGCTTAGTTTTAATTATATCTAGTATAATTATTGTAGTATTTTACTTTGAATTTCTTTTTTGGATAAAAAGAAGAGAAATTTAGGTGATTGTCGAATTAATTGTGTGGAAATATGTTGGAGTTGTTTGAATCAAGGTGGTTGGTGTGCATGAGGGCGGTGTCCGATGCCCATCGGACCAAAGTCTATTCGATGGGTGGTTTCTACCATCCGATTCACTTCAAGATCTGTGCATATCACTTTAATATCCGTGCTGTTTGCTTTAATATATGCACGCACAGATCTTGAAGTGAATCGGACAGTAGAAACCACCCATCGAACAGACTCTGGTCCGATGGGCATCGGACACCCCCCTATCCCGGTTGGTGTTGATTGTTGAGCATACCTTAATTATATGCTCTCTCACCAGGTTGCAATGATGGATTTAGAATTAATAAATAATAAACGTTTTGTTGTATCCTTAATTAAGGTACGTAGTAAAACTTAGACGCAGGTGGAAAAGAAGTCGGTCCTGTTGGTTTCTTTTCCTGCTTAATTACGGCCAAATTGTAAGAATTCTAATTCAATGATGAAAACTTTTCTTTATATATATTCGTTTGGCAAGTCTTTTGTTAATTAGTTCATGAAAATAGTAATATAAAATTCATTTTAGAGATAAAACCAACACCAACTGTTATCTATAATTAATATAAAAATTGCATGCAGCTTATATCTTATTTTACAACGGAAAGCAAGTTATAGTATATATTCCTTCCATGTCTGGTATAAAAGAAGCTAGAACTGTAAAAAATATAATATAAAAATTAAACATTTTTAATAAGTAAATCATCTGTGTAGTCATGAAGTTTTAAAAATATATATATATTCTCACATGTGTTTTTGCAGTATAACCGAATACTCATTTTTTTTTTAAAAGAGGCAAAAGCCCATTGTATTAATTAGAGGATTAAGTTACATCAAAACATAATGTTCAAGAGTTGTCACATGCAACTCGACCCCAAACAGTTAGACAAAAGGCCATATACATCATCCACATTCTAGAGCTAGCTAAATTAGATATAACTAAGCCACTAAGTAATGGACTAAGGGTATCTATATAATGGCAGCAAAATTTTGAGACTATCTTCATCTATATCTAAGAATTACTCGCAACTCTTAAGCCTCCTGCATCTCCTTGCAGCTGATAGAGAACAATGCCCATCGGTGCTATTTGGTATAACCGAATACTCATAAATGTGGATTCTCAATTGTTGAGTAATATATTTCTATTCCTGTTGAATTACATCCTTTCCGTGATAACCGAATAAATTAATATATCCGAAAAGATATATAAAAGGGTAGAAAAAACTGAGACATTCCTTCAAAGTTCAAACTAATTATATTTACATGGAAATTAATTAAGCTTCTAAAGCCGACCCTTCAATTAAACACATATTCATATCCATTTCAATTTTGAAGTCCTTGAAAAAACTAGACTAAATGGGTAACTAAACTAACACACAAGTTCTACACTTGTACTAAATTAATTATAATTATTAACATTATTATTATTTTGCATGCCAACTTGCAAGAAACGAGTGGATCAATTATTTTATAATGTCCGACAACCGAGATGAGATTGTTGATGAATCTGGACTAAAAACACGGGTCAAGGGGTTTAAATAAAAATAAAAAAATAAAGCCACATGGGAGCTAATTAATTAATACGCATATTCCTTTGTTGCAAATGTTAATTATCACAATTATTTTTAATGATCACTTTAATAATGTTTGGGTTCAGATGATGGACATTGCCCAACAGATGCATCATGTGTAAGGCGGCGGCCGAATCGGTCAATCACTTGTTCAATGAATGTGGACAGGTAATGCAACTGTACTTGAGAGTAGCGGCACAGCTCAGTTGTGGGGGGGTCAACTCAGGGTACCGGTACCAGTACTAGCATCTACACCAACACAAATACTGACTGACAGGAGCTTTACGCTCAAAGAAAGATCAATCATGCTAATCACTCAGTTTGTAACATGGAGAGCGAGATGCAGACGCACATTAATAGACAAAGAAGAGGATGTACTGGAACTGGTACAACAGGTAGCAACCCAGTGGGAATACAATAACAAAAGAAAAACAACATCTGGCGAATAAAAGACCCAAGAACACAACAACAATGCTAATATTTCTTTATTTAGGCTTTTACCTTTACTGTTTGCTTTTTACCTTTTCTTCACTTTATTTTGTTTTCATTTAAGCTCGTACAAATGAGCTGCCTAGTGCTTTATTGCGGCTGCAAAAATTCTTTAAAACATTAATACAAACAAATCTGGACTAGACCCAGATTTTTCCTCAAAATTACTTTACATTCTGTTTGGCTCCGCAAGTAAATTCAAATACAAATACAAAGCAATAACTGCATAATATTTGTGCTCTCTCTTCTCATTGCTAGTGCGATCGTATGTAGTCAGGAGCAGTGATATGTAGAAATAATGAGGGTCAATATATTAACTCCCATTTTTTGCTCAATAACTAGTAATGAAGCACATTCTTTTTTATATAAATTATAGTAAAAATTCTACAGGTAACCCAAATTGATCCCCATATTTTTATGAAAATTTTATATAAGTGACCCCATAATTTTTGGGTCAATTGATTTGGGACTTTAGTATTTTAAAATATTTTTTAATCAAAAAAATTATTCATATGTGATATTGTCTCTCTTTCCCAAATTCCACAGCTCACATGTGACATTGTAAAAGAAACAACAATTTATTTAGTTGAAATTTTGACCCCCATTCATTGGATTTATGCCTCCCCCTATACGTAGTTCAGTATATACATATAGTGGTATATCTCCATTCTTATATAATGCATGTAGTTGTCCTGATCCGTCAACGGCTAAGATTGAAAGATGAATTTTCAGATTTAATATCAGCCCTTCAATCACATAATATGTCTTCTTTTGATTAAATATATCTATTTTAAGTGTAGAAGTCTAAATTTAGTTAAAAATATACTCGTCACACATACTGCTAAATAATTTGTCACAATTAGGAATGAATCTCTAGCGATATGTTTCCTTATTCCTCCTTAAATCTATTTTTGATTCATGTAATTAAATTATTTCCTTATTTCTTCATTTTCTCTTATTCATGCATTTATAGCATATCTTATGAAATAAATGAATTCATTGAACCTGCAAGTTTTAAAAATATTGTACAGAGAATGAAAATTTTCAAAAGAAAAATATATATGATTTTATGAAACATGCATATAGTAGAGTGTTCATAAATATGAGAGGATATAGGAAATATTGTATCTTTTTATTATTAGTTAAGAGGATATAGGAAATATCGACCTTCTAGCTCAGAAAAAATGCAGCTTAATTAATTATTTTTTTAGCAGGTTAACTAAATTCGTTTATTATTTTAAATGAAGATCATAAATTTTTTGTCGAATTATTGTCCTCTTTAGTTATTATATGATTTGAGTAATATTCCAACAACATAATTCTTTGGCATCTTTTTTTTAAAGACAGAGACTGTCATTCTTTGGTTGGTTAAAAGTAGGAAAATACTCTATGCTCGCTGTTTTAATGTGTGCATTTTCATAATATTATTCATTTTTTTATTTTTTTAATTAATATATTTTTCATATTTGTTTGTTAATTTTCATAAATGTTACACTATATCAAAGAGGATCACACTGGCAATGATATTTCAAGAACTTTTTTCATGTTATATTCGATCTAATTTTTCTATTTGTTGTTTCTTTTATTGTTATTTATTATTTGAATTTCTGTTTTTTCGTGTGTGCTTTTTATTTTCATTTAATATATTTTTCTTAAGTTTTTGTGAATGTCAAACAAAAAGATATATTCATATTTTTTTCTTTTTTTTCTATTTTTTTCATCTGTATCTTTTATTTTCATTTAAATATATATTTTTTTATTTTGTGTGAATGTCAAACAAAAAAATCTCTTCATATTCTATTCAATCTTATAATATGTCCCCGTTGCAACGCACGGGCACGATACTAGTGAATTAAAATGTATATTTAAAAACAAATTATAATGTACATTTATAATTCAAATAAATATTAAACTTTTTCTAATTTTACAGAGGCAATCCTGATTAATTATCAAATGTTTGTTGTTTTTATTTATGAATTTACAATTTGGATCGATATATTCACATGTCAACCAAATTAAATTTAAAAAAAAAAAAACTTGTGTATAAGCGGGTAACAAATTTGGTAACCAACAAACTAATTTTACAATAGAATTAATAAACTTGTAAATACGCTCTCTAAAATATATAGACATGAATTGTATCTAATTTGCTGTCAAACCATTTAGTTTTCCCTCCAATGTAATAAAAATAAATCGTTTGATAAAAGACCAATTGATTTTCACTATCCTCCATTTCTTAAATTTAATCATGCATATAATAAGTAGTATTTTTATATTATAAATGTAACTTTTTTTTATATGATGCCCAGAGTTATGATCAAAACATTTGATATGATGCTTGACTCAATCAAAAAAATTCTTACTCTCCCGTTATCAAATTACAACAAATTTCATAGATTATATCTCGAAGCTATGAAATTTTATATTTTTATATTGATACATGTTTTAATATTTGCTATATGTCCAATAATTTTGTTGTCAAAGCAATCTACATTACAGTGCCAACTTGTTATTAATTTCTGAAAAGTGGCGGGTTAGGGGGCACTATGCAATCATGTTCAAACTAGAACATATAGCTCTTGTTTCGTTGTGACATTAACTCATGGAATAAGTATTTTATTTTACACTTATGTTGTTAAACAATAACATAATAACATAAAATAACAAACCATTTATATTGTTATAAATTAATCTACCTATCCATGATCCATAAGTTATGATGCAAATTAAATTTCTTCTCTCTCATCTTAAATTAACTCACATATGCATTCAAAAAAAAAAAACTCATCTCGCATGCTTCTTCTCTCCTATTAATTTTAATTCTAATTTTAGTTCTATAACATTTTAATTTTAAATTAGTTTGTAATTAAAAAAAGTTGCTAATTGTTACAACAAGCGTAAACAGAAAACATGGACCAAATAAGAAGAATTTTGTTGGCCTTACAAATACTCTGTATTAGTTCAGCAATAAACATAAAATATAACAATATACAATTCAACAATTATTTTAAACCACGTCAAGTAATAAGTTCTAATCAAACAAGAATATACGCCATGACTTAATTTTTCTTAAAATAGATACAAATTCTTAAAAATTAAATGTACTAGAAGTAATTTTTGAATCGGGATTAATAACTCAGATTCAAAATATTTTTATTTTTTCCAATAACACACAAAAAAATATTTTAATTTTTCTTACAGCCGTAAAAAATCCGGCCTGAAAAATATTAATCTGGGTTATTTGTTGAATCTTTCTAATAAATCAAATTATATAGTATTTTATCTAATTTCAAATAAATATAAAAAATAAATCTCATAATTTAATAAAAATAAATAAATTATAATGTTTTATAAAAAAAAGTTGAGAACCGGTTAATTATTGGTCAGTTATGAAAAAAGTTAGAAACTGACCAATAATTAGTTAGTTTGGACATTTTTATAAATATCCAATAAAACTAGACACATTTAGAATTTTCTATTTAATGTTGGGTATTAATAAAAAATCACGGCCCAAACAATCACGTCTCTAAAATCAAAATTCAAATCCAATTTCGATTTGACGGAGTCGACTGATTTGCGGTTGTTGCTGTCTGCTTTCCATCTCCTAATATAAAAATAACAAAAAAAATAATATGAAATGAAAGAAAGGTAAAAAAGCGGTCTAATGAAGTTGACTGGAATCCGGAATCTATAATAATATTAATTGTAATCTAATCTGAGGTAGACTAGACAGTCTTAATTATCTGATTGATGGAGAATTATATTGGAGATGCGCATGCGCTGATGTAGGCAGACATTTCCTTTGTTGATTCTATAAAGTTGGAAAGTATATAGTTTTAAAAATTAGCCTTACGAAACTAGACTCAATTAGTAAAATAAGATTTGCTAAATTAGTAATTAATTAATTCGGATGGGAACTTGCAAGGAAGTGAAACGATGTGGTGTCGTCTTAATTTGTCCGAGAAAGCGAGGTGAGATTCTGATTGGTGAATGAATGTGGACTAAAACATGGGTCAAGGGGGATTCAAATAAATAAAGAACAAGAAAGAAAGAAAGAAAAAAAATGCAAGGAGTCAGATAGCTACTTGCTAAGCGCTGCCATGCATCATACGTTTTGTAAAGAATTTAAATCCGATTTGGAATTTGATGGACTCGTAGTCGTTGATTGATTGATTGATTGATTAATGAATGGATGGATTTGCGGATGTTGCTGTCTGTCTGCTCTCTCAAGTCACAAAGTCACATATTATACAAGTAATTAAGTGTATGCGCAGCTGGGCCCAAGAAGGATGGAGAAAATAATTGGAGAATTGGTGGAGATGGAGATGCGCATTTATAAGTTTAGCGTAGTATCCAGCTGCTCTTGGCTACTATGCATTCAACTCAAACTAAAAGTTAGGAGGAATCAATCAATCTCTTAATTAATTAATTTGAAGGAATTAAGGAAAGGTTGAACAAAGAGAGACATAAGAGTAGCTAGATATGCAGATGCAGTTGCAAAGGGGACATGGTGGAATCTGTTGGTCTACTCAAGGTCGAGTATGGAGGCATCATGGCCCCCACTTTCTCTCATCACCATCGATATCTCAATCTCCCCTGCGACTGCGCCTTCCCTGCGTTACGGTACGTGTTGGAAGCGGAGGAGGAGGAATCGACAAATTTGAAATGGGGCAGGGGCCTGTGAGGGCCACCTCCGACCGGAGCCTCAATAGCAATCGCAATCTCCGCCTCCATCTTGAGCAGGAGGAGGAGGAGGAGAGAGAGAGGGAGAGCACTGGAATATCATATTCCCATTCCTATTCAGGTACAGGTTCAATAGCTGCAGTATCATTGACAAGGAGTACGAATTGGAATAGTACGAGGGACAATATAGCGCTGGGGGTCATGTTCGCCTCGTGGAACTTGTTCAACATCTACTTCAACATTTTCAACAAACAGGTACAATCGAGGAGCTATCTTATTCCTATTCCTATTCCCCCTCCCTTGTTTTTTTTGTTTTTTTTTTTAAATTGCCCCCTTCATTTATTTATCTATCATATTCCTCCTCTCTTACTTCTATTTCACATTCACCTGGGGATGCAATCGGATTTTATTCATTCGGATCCGTGTCTGAAAATTAGATACGAATATCCAATATCCAAATATTCTTACGGATATGATTATGGATATCGTTTTAAATTTTCATTATATGTATCCAAATAGTAGATGTATATCATATAATTTAATATATATTATGAATATATATTTCTACTGATAGAATATCCGTTCCCTATCCGTCAAATATTCCATCACTGAATTCAAAAAATAAAAAGTTTTACCACTATCCGATCTGTTTGCACCTTACTGATTCTTCACTCTATTTTCTATTAGTTTTTATGTTAGTTGACTTGTTCGACTAATTAACTAGTTTGAAATCAATAAATTAAATGTACAAAAAATTAAGAAAATTGTTTAGCCTGGCAGCTCCATTTCCTGTCCTCTTTGATTATTAATTGTGTTGTGTTATTATTATTACTATCATCATCATCATCTAATATTCTACTTACTTATTTTCCTTTCTTAATTTTCTGGTCATCAAAAACATATATAATATAATATGGTGATGCGCATGCAGGTGTTGAAAGTATATGCTTTCCCGATGACAGTAACAGCAATGCAGTTCGGCATCGGTTCTGTCCTGATTCTACTCATGTGGTCGATGAATCTCCACAAGAGACCCAAAATCCCTTCTTTATCACAGGTACTTACCTAATTTTATTACCAGTTGATACGATTGATCAACAGTAACTGACTGCATCTACATGGAACCAGCTAGCAGTTAATAAATAGGTAGCTAAATTATTAAGCAGATTATATATATATTTTTAGATGTGGGTGATAGGGGCGCTGGCAGCGGTGCACACGGTGGGGAACGCATTCACAAACATGAGTCTGTTGAAGGTGGCGGTGTCGTTCACGCACACCGTCAAGGCCATGGAGCCCTTCTTCTCTGTTCTCCTCTCTGCTATTTTCCTCCGCCAGGTGGTCCCTACTTCCTCTTTACTCCGTCCTTAATTTTCTTCATTGCTTCCTTCCTTGTTGTTTATTAATGAATATCTGTGTCTATGTGTGCAGCAACCATCAGGGATGGCAATAGCAACACTGATTCCTGTTGTTGGGGGTGTCGTCTTGGCCTCCTTTACTGAAGCTTCCTTCAATTGGTCGGTACCCATTCCTCTTCGTCTTCCTAATTTTATTAATTACTGTCCTCCTTTAACTTTCTCCACTGGAACGTAAAACATGCAATACAATACATTACAATACAATCAGGATCGGATTCTGGAGCGCAATGGCTTCCAACCTTGCAAATCAATCTCGCAACGTCGTTAGCAAAAAACTCATGACTAACGAAGAGGTATGTACTCGTTCACTCCAAATAATTTCTTTCTTCATATTTCATATACACCAAAAATAAATTATGATCTATATATTAACACTGCTGCATTTGTTTACTTGAATAGGAATCTCTCGACAACATAAATCTCTTCTCCCTAATTACGATTATTTCATTCTTCCTCTCCACGCTTATAATGATTTTTACAGAAGGCATCACTTTCACTCCGTCCTATCTGCAAGCTTCTGTAGGTGCCTCGATCTCATTTTTACAGAAGAAAACACTTCCCCATAGTTGATCATGATACACCTTGTGAACAATGTCTGACTATTTCTTTGAAATCCTGATTTGCAGGGACTTAATGTAAGGGAGATATATGTTAGATGTCTTCTATCGGGTCTTTGTTTCCATGCATATCAACAGGTGAGTTATTTTTATTAAACAATACAAAATGAAATGAAATGAAACGAAACAAAATGAAATGGTTTAATCAAACAATGAAAACAGGCCGGATATATGTTGCTGGAGCATGTGTCGCCCGTGACCCATTCGGTGGGGAATTGCGTGAAGCGAGTGGTTGTGATTGTAGCATCCGTTCTCTTCTTTCGAACTCCCATAGCCCCTGTTAACGCCCTTGGTTTGTATTTATTTTGACATCAATTTTTTATTTCCTGATTAGGCTCACACCACACCCCCTGTTCTCCCTATCCAATTACGGTGGATGGATATTTCCTGATTACCTTGCATTTGTTAATTGTGTGGATGGATTGTCTGTCTTTCTGTTGCAGGAACTGGAATCGCACTTTCTGGCGTCTTCTTGTACTCGAGGGTAAATAAAATCAAGAGGAAATCTCTGTAGGGAAACAATGCTATTCCATGAAATATCCCCTTTTTTATTTTATCTCACTTCCATCAATTACATTTTAAAAATAAAAAAGAGGGAAACAATTACGTGTTGCTTTTCACAGAGCAGTTTTGTAAGTAGCAAATTAAATTCTTGTAGCAATGCCTGCATTCATAAATGTAAATTGAGCACCCAAATTCTAATTTCCGTAGATGCTTCATGTATAATTGGGTCTTTAACTGTTACTTATTGTTCTTCATCTCCGCTAGAGTAATACAGCTCTGTGTTCAGGAATTGGGTTGTGCATTAGTTCCTGGCAGCAATTTATTGTCGATGTAAACAATCAGTTGGAAGTAAATGCAACATCACATCGCCACTGAGAATAAGCATAAAATTCAGACCTAGATAGCTGGTACCATACTGAAATGTAGGTACATGTTCATGCCTGTACCAGACCAATATAGCTGAGTTGGTACTAAAATCCATTATCATCATAAACCATAAGCCAATTCTGAGTGAGGTTTTAAAATGGTGGGTACATAATGAGACCCGGTTATGGTGTAAAGGCACTGAAAGTTCAAATTGGTGTCCTTCTGCATCAGTCAAATTAAAATATGATGATACTTAATACAAGGATCTATATAGATGAGTTGTCATTTCCCCATTCAACGGCTTCTTTTTTATTTATTGGCACAAGCCAGTCG
Organism: Carex arenaria; assembly: GCA_964058825.1. Lineage (NCBI taxonomy): Eukaryota > Viridiplantae > Streptophyta > Magnoliopsida > Poales > Cyperaceae > Carex > Carex arenaria. The sequence goes on along the minus strand of CAXKVW010000397.1, from coordinate 56,826 downwards.
ATCTTGTCGGCCAGAAGTTTGTTTTTGGGATGAGGCCTCGTCTGAAGAAATCTTCGTATTGTGGATCTATAGGGTTTCAGAGCCACGTGTTAGAATATACTTTAGGCTAACAGATCATATATGCAATCCCTCAGCATATATTTTAATTGTACCTCAAATAACCCAAAATAAAAAATACTAATGGCAATGCAAGATGGGGGCATGATATTTGGTAACATGCTCAAAAGAATCCAGCTGAAAATGTGAAAGGTGGTGGTTAATTTGATGGCTTGGTATTAAGACATATATACCAGCTGGTAACCGTTTAAGTATTGCAATTAATTTCTGATGCAGGATGTGATCAGGTACAACTGACAGTAAATCCACTCAGTAGAGCTACTGTACTGTCTTTTGACAAGATATATTTCTTTTATCCACCAATTTCTATTGCTAAATGGAGGCCTTTCTTGCCTTGCCATTGGGTATCATAACTGTGTATAAGCATCACAATTTTTTACCTACTATATGAGATTATCATGTTAGAATTTCTGTTTAATATGAAACAAGATACAAATTTGGTACCTGAATTCTAGACCAGTAATTAATTAGTTCAACTGATGGAATCTCTCTAGTGTCAACTACAGGCCCTATATAATGATCCTTTTTTGTCCTTCAAACTAGAAGGATACCTAAAATGGAAAACACAAATTTCAGTTTCTGATTTGTGATTTGTGGGGATATTAGTATCAGTAAGTGCCAGACCTCCATATGCAATCAATTAAGGTCCATTACCCTCAATTGTATGTAGATTTGTGTGTACCGCTAGCATTGTATGTAGATTTGTATGTAGATTTCTGATTTGTGGGGCTATTAGTATCAGTAAGTGCCAGCTGATTGTATATAGTTAGTTGTTTCTGGTTGAATTTCCATGCAGGGCCATGCCAGGATCAATGATGCATGATCTCTTACCTATAGACAGAGATGATCTTTCTAATATCTCCCCACGGTTGGCATTAACATGCTAGCTTCTCCTTTAATATATCTCTCTCTTCAGATATAGTTAATTAGCTAAAAGTATCTATCCTTAACTACAACGCACTGTTCTGTTATAAAATAAATGATTACTAGATTACAAAATATCCTTTGTTTCTTCTGTATTGGTTTCATGTTGAGTTGCACATGTATATGAAGGAAGAAACTTCATTTGCACACGTCAGAATTGTGACTAAACTGATCGAGAATTACTCAAGCGTAAAAGACTGGGCCTGGACATAATTGAAAATTTTAGAACATTAAGAGCGTATGTATCCTGAAACTCTTGAAGTTTCTAAATAATTGTTAACATAATTTTAAAAAATTTAGAATCTCTGAATTTCTAAATCTCTACATTTCTGAAATTAAAATTAGAGTTTATTAATTACCACATTAGCATTTAATTAAAACAGTATTAAAAATTGAGCAAATACGGATTGATTATTTCGCCACGTCAGAGTTTTGAAATAGTTTCATATTTAGAAACTATTGAACAAAACTGCTAAATATGAAATCCATCTACATCCTTGAAACTGGTTTAGAAACTACCAAATCAGCTTTGAAACTCCAAGAGTTTCAGAGATGCAGATGCTCTTAATTACCATATTTGTATCGTTTCAGTGTTGATATATGCACCAGTTAAGGGGTAGGCATATTAACACCACAAATCTTTATAATAATACAACATCTTAAAAAAAAATTAAATGTATGGACAATTTTAACCCTCTTTAAATATCTTTTCAATTATCATATCTTTCCATAATATAATTAATATTCTGATTATTTTTTAGTGATTTGATTTCCATAATTGCCTACATTAATTTTTCCTAATTTAATCAAGTTCTAAACTTGAAGATCCTCAAATTTAATATCCTCTTTGTTTAATAGAATCCGATGTCATTGAAGATCAATGAGACAAATAAATTATTTTGAACTATGTGTATGTATAATGATTATAACAAATAAATGTAAACAATTATTAAGGTTCTGACTTATGACAACATAAAGCACCATTATTATTAAATATTAAATTAACTGATTTGATATTATAGTGTATAGTTTCGATCTAATTCATATACATGCAATATATAAACAATGGACAGACTTATATACGTTACAATGAATGAAATAAAAAAAATTCAAATTAATAATGATATCTCTAGGATGAAATGAAACTATATAACAGAATATTTAACAATCGAGTTAATATCATAGCAAAATCTCCTCGTATAAAAATACTGAATTAGTTCCTCGTAATTTTAAATTACGATTTCAATTTTATAATATATCATAGACGAACAACTACATGAACTTAGAATCATCTAATTTATTATTCAGTTTTCTATTATCTTATACCTCCGGTTGTAATTTAATTATAAATAATAATCGAATGCAATTTTAAAATAATAATAATTTCATTAATATAATTACTAAATTTAAATCAAAAAATCATAATGATAAATCATACAAATACTATAGGAATTAAGGAATACACTTAAGATTGTTGGGGTAAGTTTTCAGAAAATTCGGATAGCTAGATAAATTAATAAATAAAATAAATCATTATTCGGATTTTAAACAAATTGCCAATAAAATTTGTGGAGTTGGGTAAAATAAATCAATATACAGAATTTTGCTAGATTTTCATAATATAATTAAATCTTTTATTGTTGTATTTTTTTAAATCTTAAGATGTGACAAAAACAAAGAATGAAAATAACAAACTACTTGCTAATTTTATAAATCTAATTTTTAAGGAAAGAAATCATACAATAGTATATGAGAGATAAATAGATTTTAAACAAAATAACATATTTTTTAAGGAAAGAAAGTGTATAATAAGATATAAGAGAGAATCAACTTTTAAAGGAAATACTTAATTAAGGGTAAAAGTGTCTTTATAGTAAAATATTTAAGTAATGTTGTGTTATAAGAAAACCAAAAGTGTTAATATCATCACCCCCGGTTAAGCCTAGGGAAAATATGAATTCTACACTCTTATTTTAACTACAATTAATAGCTACAATCCAATGCCCTTTTTCACGTCGAAATCAAATTCTCAATTTATGTCTTTGCATTTGCCACTGATGCATTGGGCCCACCGGCTGGCTGATGGGCAGCCAGTTTCGACCACAGCAACAGGCCATTCTCTCCAGTGCTGAAACGATTCAAATATTGTAATGTCCTAAATAAAAAATATATATAACAGCATGCTCTATTGGAGTAACAAAATTGAGTTATTTAATTGTATCAATTTACTCCAAAGTAGAACAACAGACTAACTCATGTTGTCAGTCCCAAACCCGCATCTCAGCAAAGCAAACTGAAACAAAATTCAGTTCCCCCACCAAGTTCACGAACAATAAAATTAAAACCTTTCCACATGCAATGTGTTATATCATGTTACTGTTCCAATGGCTTATATATGTGTCTAATTACATTAAAAAATATTAAAATTAAGGACACATCTAATTACATATATCATGTTCGGAAAGTGGGTTGTGCATTTTTTTCTTAGACGGTGGTAGACTGGGATTAAATTATGCCAGATTTATTATTACCGATGGAAACAATCAGTTGTAAGTAAATGCAACATCACATCACCAGTGAGAACAGACATACCTTGTAAACTTCTACACTCTTAAGTAAATGCAACATCACATCACCAGTGAGAACAGACATACCTTGTAAACTTCTTGCGAGTGTAGACCTGTTCAGCACAATGCCACAATGCAATGTGATATTGTGATGTGATGTGATCAAGTTATTTCTCAAAAATCAGATTAACAGAACATCCGTCTTTCGAACAATCTAACAGGTCAATATTACCACTATTTAAAGCTACAGTTACCCTACCTGCTGAAGCAAGTAGTCAGTTCCACAAATCCACCATGTGAGCAAACTGATCAATACTGGATTTTCCTCAGCATTTTATTTGACATTTTGGTTTATTTTCCAATTTTCAAGTATTTTATTAGAACATTGAACCAGATATGCTTTAGCCACATAATCAAAACCATATATAAACAAAATAATTCTGGGCAATTTTTAATGCCCCAGCATGCAAAAGTTGTCCTTCAAGTGCCTGATATTCACAGTTAACTGTCAGTCAGTAATCAGTTTTCCAATTATTTGGATGGTTTTATCGGCTCATTAGTGTGCCTTTTCAAATCTTACATGCCAGCTAAATCAAAACATACCAAAACAATAGCTTATGGCACAGCAGGTACAAGCATCGTGCCAGTCCATCTGGATCTTCTTAAAAGAGCCATCAGCTTGTACACTTGTCAGCATTATCATGTGAATTTGTCTATATCCGGTACCAGTACATGTTTTTCCCAGCCATCTAAAAACGAAAGCAGTATTGAGCAACCAAAACAAACCAGAGCTAAAAAAAAAGAGAGAGAGATAATTCCGACAACACTCCAGAATTATACAAAATCTATACGAATTCTCAAATTTTTAGCCCCAATCAAGCAATTGAACTGACAAAATTTATATAACCTGTAAGGATTTATTAATGCAGCCATCAGAACCATATCAAAATCCATCTTATCAAGACCAAGTCTTAGTCATGGCAGCATGCAATGGTTGAAATAACAACTAATAGTGTACGCTGTATAAACCTTAAAGTAAACAAAGATTTATCATTGTCAGGTTTTGAGTAATGAAGAGTTAGTAGTTGATATACTATTAGTTTAGGCCATGACAACAGCATTAGCATCTTCTACTATAAACATATGACTAATAATATGGTATCCTTCCCTGTATCTACTACATAAATAGACCACCACCAAAAAAGGGAAGTGACAAAATACGACCCTGCAGAGTCCACAATGTGGCAAAACAAAAAAAAGAAGGTTGGCCAGGATGTTAACTGCCTGCAGCTAGCCCTAAAAGGAACTCTTATCGGGGCTCCTGCTCCTACTGCGGGCTCCACTCTGCTCTTTTGCTCCTGAGAAAGACCTGCCCAGAAAACTAGGTCAAGACTCTTTTTGCTTTTTCTTTTTATTACTTGTATTTATTATTTTTTACCTTTTTGTGTGCTTTTATTTCAGGCTCATATATATATTCTTTTTGATAAATAATATAATGATGGCATAGGAGTAGAACTAGGGTGTTCCTAAGTTCACCAAGCCTTTTTGTGAACTCAACTCTAAAATTTATCGAATTGGTTTCAAACGACAAATCTAAGACGTCGAAATCCTTCTATCTTATGAGTGATGCGTCTACATGTGAAAATTTTAAAGTTTCGAATTAATTTAATATAATTTCAAGTGGTCAAAATTAGAAGGTTTATAAATTAATTTTTAATGCATTCATTTTTAGACGACTTTTGACCACTTGACTCTATATAAATTTAATTTAAAATTTTAAAATTTTTGCATGTAGACGCATCACTCGTAAGGTAGAAGGATTTCAACGGTTTGAATTCGTCGTTTGAAGTCAATCCGATAGATTTTAGAGTTGAGTTCACAAAGGAGCTTGGTGAACTTAAGAACACCCTAGTTCTACTCATGGCATAGCAAGTCTGCAAGGGAAGATAAACACAGACAGAAACAGAGCAGCAGACAGTCTGTAAATTCAATTATATCATTTTTTTTTCCTACACATGTGTACCTATCATGAAAGCTCATGCAGCCACCATTGCCGCCACCCCAACCACTGCCACCGCCAGAACTGTCCCAGCCACTGCCATTGCCACCCCCATTGGAGCATCCACCACCATTAGGACCTCCATTGCCAGATGTACCCCAGCCACTGGAGCTGCCACCACCACTGGAGCCTCCACCACCAGACCCACCCCAACTATTCTTGCTGCCATTTCCACTGGGCCCGCCATTGGCAGCTCCCCTCCATTTACTTCCAGTGTCCCCACCGCCAGCACTGTTGGAACCTCCACCTCCCCAACGAGGTCGACCACCATAACCCCCACGCCCAACCACATCCCTGAGCTCAGGCGGCACCTTCTGACCGGCTCCCTCCAACAACTTCACTAGGTCGGAGGCGTACTTGCCATCCTGGTTGCAGAAAAAGGTGAACGCAGTACCCGTGGCACCAGCACGGCCTGTCCTGCCAATTCTGTGCACATAATCCTCAACTCCGTTCGGGAAATCATAATTAACAACCATCTTGATGTCCTTGATGTCAAGCCCGCGGGCAGCCACATCAGTGGCCACTAGCACACGAGACCGGCCAGCACGGAAATCAGCAAGGACGGAGTCACGCTCTGGCTGGGACTTGTCACCGTGAATGGCAGCGGCACTATAGTGTTGCTGCAGATTATGCGCCAGCGTGTCGCACATCCTTTTGGTGGAACAGAAAATGATGGTCTTGGCATTGGGGTCCTGGGATCGCAGGATCTGATCAAGACGGCGACGCTTTTCCGTAGGGCTGATGACCTCCACATGCTGCGTGATTGCCTTGTTGGCAACAAGGCAGTCAGTGTTGCCAATGCTGACCTGAACGGGGTTACGGAGGAGGTGGGAGGCAATGTCCCTGACCTCTTTGGGCCAGGTGGCGGTGAACATGAGGGTCTGGCGGCGGGCTGGGAGGTGGCTGGCGATCTTACGTATCTGGGGCTCGAAGCCCATGTCGAGCATCCGGTCAGCCTCATCCAAAACCAGGTACGCCACTTTCTGCAGGCTCAGCCGCCCCATCTCCAAGATGTCGTTCAGCCGGCCCGGCGTCGCAACCACCACGTCTGTCCCTCTCTCCAGCTCCCTCAGCTGCGGGCCCTTTTGTGCCCCTCCATATAGGCACTACAAAATTATATTTTATTTTATTCCATATTGGTAAAGCATTATTGATTGATAATTTTATTTCACCAACCTTGACATATTTGGATCATATCTACAAAACTAAATTCATGATGCAATACAATACAATACAATACATACTGTGGTTGTGATCTTAGCAGGTCCCCCAAACTTCACTGCCTCATGCTGAATTTGCGTAGCCAGCTCACGAGTGGGTGAGAGCACAAGCACGGTAGGACCGGCCTTGGGGTCATTCCGGAGACGCTTAAGACAGATAAAGCCCGGAATGAGAAAACCGAGCGTTTTACCAGACCCCGTCTTAGCAACTGCTATGATGTCCTTCCCCTGCATTGCTATGGGCCATGATTGGGCTTGTATTGCTGTCGGCTCTTTAAATCCTGCTTTGTACAACTGCAATTTTACACACGCACGCTCAAAATTAAGAAAACTTACTTGTATCCAATTAATTAATTAATGTTTTGTAAGAAGTTGTAGCTAATTAAATAGCATAAAAGAAAGAAAAGTTGAATGATGTACAAGTAGAGATGGGACACCTCTCTGATAAGCCCTGGAGGGAAGCCAGTGGATTCAAAAGTAGTAAATGGCAATGGGACATCAATTCCCCGAACAGAAATTTCATGTTGGCGACGGTAGGCTCCGGGAGAGATGAGATTGAGATTGACATTGGGGGTCATAGTATCAGCAGTAGTTGTAGTTGCTGGTACAGGAGCAGGAGAAGAATCAACAGTAGTTGCATTGGGTGCAGGAGCAGGAGAAGCATCAACAGTAGTAGCATTGGGTACAGGAGCAGGAGAAGCATCAACAGTAGTTGTATTGGGTACAGGAGCAGGAGAAGCATCAACAGTAGTTGCATTGGGTACAGAAGCAGGAGAAGCATCAACAGTAGTTGCATTGGGTGAGGTAGAGGTTGCATCCTTGGGATTCAGTCATAATAATTGCAAAAGAGAAGAGAGGAGTAAAGTTAGTAAGAAGGTGCATGCAATTGCAAAATGCGAAGGGAGAGAGAGAGAGAAAGAGGGGTTTAGTTACAGTACCAACTTACCGAGGTAGTGGGGCTAATGCTGGGGCGATGGTACTGTGTGACCTTGGTGAGAGGGTTCCAGAAGTAGAGGTTTCCCGTGGTGCCGTCGATCAACCCTTTCCACGGCGCTGGAAGACTCGGATCTGTCGGCGCATACCGCACATTCGCTTTTGCCATTTCTAATACCCTTGTTTTATTCTTCCCTCCGACGACGATTGAACTGGTACTGCACGACAGATTAGACTTTCTTCTTTCTTTTTAGGGAGAGTGGGACTGGGAGGTAGAACGACAGAATGAGAGAGAGGAGAGTGGACCGGCTGTCAGTCTCACAGACTTATTTAGACTCGAGTCGACTAGGCTTACTAACTGCGCTGATGGGACGACACATTGGCATTGCTTCGCCTTTCGTAGTTCGTAGTTCGTAGTTCGATTCGATCTTGATTTGGAAAAATTCTAAAAAATTCGATTCAAAATAGTTCGAAATTAATTCAAACCAAATTCAAACTGTGGTTCGTTCGAAATAAGTTTGCAAACTATTCTAGTTCGAATCTCAAAGTAACATGAATCGTTAATTTTCACTAATGATTTATGTTCGCTGATGACTTAAAAGTTAAAACATAAGATCGTCCAACCATAAGTCATAATTTATAAGACGTAACTCTTGCTCTCAGTTCTAAAACTCTATATGACTTTTACCTCTCGCTCTCAGCAACTATGATTACTCTTCTTTATCGTAAAAAAGTTCGTAAAAGATTTGAAATTGAGTTCGTAAAAAAGTTCGATTCAAAATTATTCAAATCAAACCTAATTTGAAATTAATTCAAACCAAACCCAAACTGGAGTAAGTTCGATTCGATTTAATTTGTTTGCAGCCCTAGCTTCGCCACTTCCCTTCCTAATTAAATTAAATTAATTCCCTCTAACATTTTTTTTTCTCTTCACTCACTCTCACGTCTCCTCCAATATTATGCTCCTTCTTTTTTGTTTTTTCAAAATTCCATAATCCATAAACTATTTGGATTTTAACTACGGGAATAGCTCTATTATTTTAATATTTTTAAATAAAATTTCCATTATTTGTGGATTTGATTAAAACAATATTATAATGCACATACGATAGGATAGACGGATGTAAATTTTATTATTTTTTCAATCCTCCAGAGATTTTTTTCATCAAAAATAAAAAATTACGATAAAATAGAATACTAGTAAATGGTAGTATCGACAATTTTAATGCCTAATAAGATAAAAGTGTTAAGAAATTAGAGTTTGTTATTGTAAGTGTATCTGTGGTCGTATGTGCGGTCCATGTTTTTTTTTTAACTATAGTTAGAAATAATTCAAGCACATAATTAAAAGAAGAGAGAGCAGGAAAAGAAAGAGAAAGAAAGAGACAAAGCGAGATCGAACCAAGACACCTTTCAAAGAGATTTGAATGACAGTCAAAGACAATTAACAAGGCGATTGGCAAGTGGTACGTAGGCGCCATCAATACCCACTAAACATGCGTCTCAAGATAACTTCCTCTTTCACAATATGGATCCAACACACAAAGATCTATATGTCTTATCAAACCCGATCGACATATGCAGTAGTGCTTGCTGGAAAAAGCAAACTCCCGCAACTACTCACTCCGCTACCCCATCCGCATTCCCAACATCACACTCATCCCCAAAATAGGAATCCACTTACTACTCCCCGCATAGCACCACCCGTCTTTGCTTCCTGCCATCTCAAGTTTATGGTTTCAAGGTTTAGGGTTTTAGGGTTTTAGAATTTGGGATTTATAGGTTTAGGGTTTTAAAATTTGCTAAACCATTCAAAAATTTAACTTGAGACAAAGTACTTGGTTCAAATTTTTGAATCCCTAAGGCATGTTGGTATTATTTTACATATGAACGTATCATTAAAACTGATATATTTTGAAATTTGCTCACAAAATATTGTATATTGTCTGCACTCTGTAATTGGTATCAACTATCAACCTTGACACAGCGCGGCTGGAACACAGACTGTAACACCCCACAGCGCCACGAATGATCAGGTCCAAAAACATGAAGTCTTAACCCCCGCACGAATTCGCATCCTCTGAGATATCTCAAACTTTGCGTGACTTTTAGCAATATCTCAATCGTTCAAATACGTTCTGCACGAATCTCAAAGCATAAATAATACTCCCCCCTACGTTCCCCCGAATAGGCACCGGACACGTCGGTCACGCAAAAATTGAGATATCTCAGAGGATACGCACCCCACGGTCGGAGTGTCGGAGGCAGCTCTATCGCCGCCTTTGATTAACTTCAACCCTTTCCCTCTTCTCTTGTTAAATTAAATTAAATTAACAGCTCTCCTCTCCCGCTCCCTTTGATCCCTCCCTTGGCTAGTGCCAGTGCCAGTGTCAGTGCTACATCGTTTCTCCATTCCAATATGGGAATCAAGGTATATACTCTACCAATTTCTATTTCAATTACATAATTTATGCTTAACTTATTATTACTCCAAACTAAAATAAAATAAAACTGATGTTGGTGCTGCTCTTTCCTATTTTATTTTAAAATAAAACCAGGGTTTGACAAAGCTGTTGGCAGACAATGCGCCCAACTCAATGAAGGAGAACAAATTTGAGAGCTACTTTGGCCGCAAGATTGCAATCGATGCCAGCATGAGCATCTACCAGTTTCTTGTCTGTACTCTCTATCTCTATCTACCATTATAATAGTTACAATCTATAATTAATTAATCCTTCTTTCAACCTCTCTTCCAAATCCCTTTTATATTGATCAATCAATCTGTCAAAACTATAGATCGTGGTTGGGAGGACTGGAATGGAAACCCTTACCAATGAGGCTGGTGAAGTTACCAGGTAAAATAATAATAATAATAATAATAAGCTCGTATCAGATGTTTTAACAGACTCTGGTCTTACCCTCTATATATCCTGCTGCTTGTATTATTGAAAGTCATTTGCAAGGAATGTTCAACCGCACTATAAGGTTGCTTGAGGCCGGGATAAAGCCCGCGTAAGTTTTTTTTCTCTTATTTCTCTTTCTTTTGATTTAAACAACCTATCTTACTATGTCTTATCTCCCATGTTAATTCTTATGTTTCTTTTTCTTCTTCTGCTGTAGTTATGTCTTTGACGGCCAGCCACCTGACTTGAAGAAACAAGAGCTTGCCAAAAGGCACATGAGAAGACTCTCACTCTCTCTCTCTCTCTCTCTCTCGCGGGGATCTGGTTTTGTTTGTTTTCCTTTTCCAAGGAAGAAATTCCTTTCTTGTTGGTTCTAGTAAAGGGTCAATTTACTGGGATATAGTTGGGTAATTAAAATTCTTGAACTTATTTTCTATTGGGTTGGTTTGTTCGTTGGTAACTTTGCCCTTTTTGATAGCGAAGTTAAATTTTAATTTTGATATTGTCAACACCAGATAATCTCAATACAGTTAATAATGTTGAATTGCTGGCGTTATTTGTACTCGATGGGCATTAGTATGGGCACATTTGAAAATCAGCAAAACCCTAGACCATAGTGTTTTTGTGGGGAAGATTGGTTCAAGTTGTTGCAGGTTAAAAAAATTATCATGGTTTTCATGAGATGCTTTGTTAAATTAGGTATTCCAAGAGGGAGGATGCAACAAAGGACCTCTCTACAGCCGTGGAGGTGAACTACAACTGTATTATTATCTTTTTTGCCTTTTGTGTTCAATTATATAGCAAATTCTTCCTCGGTTTGCTTAAATTAATTTGCCACTTGTAACAGGAAGGAGACAAGGAGGCAATTGAGAAGTTCAGTAAACGTACAGTCAAGGTTGGTTGTGATCATTCAGCCTTCAATGAGACCAAGCATTGCAAAACGATAGCTTGCTTGCTGGTGTTGTTTACACAGCTAACATATGTCGAAAAAAGTCTACTACAGTTGTTAGATGGGAAATATGTGTCAATTTTTTAACCTCATTTGTTAAATTGGTGCTCAATTTAGCCTGAATTCATCTGATGGTGAACCTTGTCATGTCAAGAAAACAGTAATCCAAAGGGAGAGAATAAATGCTTCTCTGGCACTGTGGCTACATACTATTGCTGTGCCATGCCTCTTGATTGGAATGGAAATTTGATTCTAATGTAAATATTTTAACTTGTAGGTTACTAAACAGCATAATGAAGATTGCAAAAGGCTTCTGAGATTGATGGGTGTCCCTGTTATTGAGGTACATCAATTGAAAATGACCTGATCTGCTTCTATGAATCTTTTAGTATTGCATTTTTTTACCTCAATATTAATAAATTCAGCCTGTTTAGGGAACTTAATCATCTTTGAAGACATAACTAGAGAAGTCAGTCTATATTTGTTGCTTTTCTCACCTTGAAAAGCAAAAGCAGTACCCTGCTTTTCTAAATCTCAAGACGGTCGGACCTGATTTACACCACGCCCAAAATTATAAATTGCCTGTAAGACACATCAGTGTCAGTGTCAGTGGTGTGGTACAGTCCATTCTAAATGTTAGGTAAATAGGACATATCAAATTGAAAAATCCAAGGGCTTTTCAAGACCCCCTAGAGAAGAGAATCAAAATTTGGTCTAGTGGCAAAGGCACATGGGTCCCATGTCGGAGGTCATGGGTTCAAAACCCACAAGTGGGGAAATCCTCCGTAATATAAACAGGGGTTTGAAGGAAGCTGGTAGGCTTGACCTCCACCTTTCGATTTAAAAAAAAAAAAAAGACCCCCTAGAGAAGAAGTCAACCCTATTTTTGCTTCAACTACTATTACTTTTCAATTGAGCCTTTTTAATCCAAAGTAGCCTCAATTTCACAATAACCACTTAACTGTTATAGCTAGTCAAAGCGTTAATGGCAATAACTTATTGGACTGTACATGTTGGTTCATTCAGTCTTGCAATCGTATCTCTCTTTTATGCAGCTGTTAAGTTAACTTCACGCAATCTGAAAGTTCTGAACTGAAACATTTTATTTAATATAATTTAATTTCTGGTTTATGTAATGTAGGCACCTTGTGAAGCAGAAGCCCAATGCGCAGCTCTGTGCAAAGATGACAAGGTAATATTGAACTGATTGCCATGTTAACAATGCAAAGCCTCAAAAGAAAAATTAGCTGTAAAGTTCTTGGTGCCAAATTTTTTGCACATGGTAAACTGTAGGTATATGCAGTTGCGTCAGAAGATATGGACTCTTTGACATTTGGTGCACCAAGGTTTCTGAGGCATTTGATGGATCCCAGCTCCAAGAAAATCCCTGTGATGGAATTTGAAATATCCAAGGTAATTGCCTTTAATACGCAAAACTCATTTTGCGTTGTTAGCACTTAGGTATTTTTATTTCCAAATAATTTATGTAAACAATAGGGTGGCAAATTATATGGCAACGTAGAAATGGTTCTGGGTCTTTCCATTGACATTTTGACTGAACCCTAATCCTAAGAATATCGGAGTGTGGATAGGCCAGTGATTTGGCTGTATATAACACTGAAATAATTTATTAAAAGAAATTAAAAGGTCCAGTGTACCCATACAACTGAAATACAGGAAATTTTACAGGTCCCCTGCCCTATTATATTATTAGAGAAGGTGGACAGCTGATTAAGTTGTTTCTGTCTAATTGGGATATGTTCTTTATTTTCCTTTGTATTGCAGGTTCTAGAGGAGCTGCAACTGAGCATGGATCAATTCATCGACTTGTGCATACTCAGCGGATGCGACTATTGTGAGAGTATCAAAGGTATTAATTAGTTCAGATTAATATAATCCTTGTAAAGAAGCGTTTAACTTAGGGGCAGTGTATAATTTTGGAATTGTAAGAGTAGGTGTGGGAGGGCTGACAGCACTCAAGCTGATTAGACAGCATGGTTGCATAGAGACCATGTTGGAAAATATCAACAAAGAAAGGTATCATTCATTCATTGGTTTGTTCAATATAAGGATGCCAATTTTCACGCTAATCTGTTATAACCTATTGATATCATAAAAGGTACCAGATACCAGAGGATTGGCCATATCAAGAAGCAAGGCGCCTCTTCAAGGAACCTAATGTTTCTTTGGATGTACCTGAGTTAAAATGGACCCCACCAGATGAGGAGGTATTTGATCTTTAATTTAGAATGAATATTCTATGCTTTTCAAGTTGGTCACAAATAGAAGAATCTGATAAGACAACTCATGTTATTTTTGTTGGCCTTCCATCAGGGCATCGTGAACTTTCTGGTAAATGAAAATGGTTTTAATAAAGACCGTGTTACCAAGGTACTTCATTGTTTTTTCTCCTCTTACTATTTCCAAGATGTTAAGGTTTTAGAATGATATTTGTGCATATGTTGATTCCTTTTGTAATAGGCAATCGAAAAGATCAAAGCCGCCAAAACTAAGTCTTCGCAGGGACGGTAAGGCTTAAAATAAGTCTTAGAACTTAATATTTGTTCATATGTTATTTTCATTTCTTTATGGTTCCAGATATCTCAATTCTTTTTGTTGCATCCTGTTTCTGTAAGGTTCTTTTGTTTTTCTTTATTTTTAACAGGCTGGAATCATTTTTTAAACCGATGGCTAACACGTCTACTACCCCGCTCAAAAGAAAGGTAAGTCCTGAATTTTTTTAGAAAAACATTACTTCCCTGCCGTTTTTCTTAATTAAACCGGGTGTCTTAACTACCTAGCACTGACAACTGCACTTGAGATACTGAGAAAGCAAAGTCAATCTTGAAAGTTTAGGCTAATTCACGAGAGATTCATATAAAGGGTGAAAAGTAGCTGAAGAAAGCATATTAATACACGATTACTTCAAATCTTGTGGAATGAAGAATATGCTTATGAAATGATTTGTCACGTCCAAAGTAGTGTAGTAGCCAATATTTCATGATCAGTTGCAAAAAAATGTTGAAGTTGAGGCGACCTTACCCATTTACACTTTCTATGAATTTGTATTCACTGAAAAGAGCTAGTTATCTTCTCACCGTTATTACCAACTTGCAGGAAACAGGAGATAAGGCATCAAAGGTTGTGGCTACGAGTAAGAAATCTAAGCCTGCTGGGGGCAAAAAGAAATAGAACCTAAATAGTTTGCTTCTTTGTTTGTGTTATATTAGGATGTTACTTGCTAGATCTTTGTTTTGACTTCATTTTGTAGTAAGGACCTTGATCTTGGTAAAATTAGAGACCGTTGTTAACTATTTTGGCTTTCTATTTTAGCAGCATTTTCATCAAATGTTAACTGGTTATTTTATGCTGGGGCTCCAATTTCTATTTGTTGGCATTATGGAAATACAATCTCTGTACTTAGATTGTGCCCTCAATTAAGTTTGGGGATGAAGAAAAAAAAATCAGATTATACTAGTGTGCTATACCAGTTACCTCTAGCCTCTGAAAGGTCTCTTAAATATGGGTATCGTTCAGCCTATCGAATCAGAGATGATACCATAAACTAAATTGGTCCACCTTTTCAAAGAAATCAAATTGGTTACAAAACTTATCTGTGCAGCAAATCAGTCCTTCAATTTTTGAGAGGAAAAAAAAAATTAATCCTTCAACTTCTCGAGAGGTACCAAAATCTGATCCAATCTCAAGAAACTACCCAACCGGATCCAAACCTGAGCCAACCAAATACAACCTGGCTTTTCAGAAAATCAAACTGTCCCAAACGTGACCCGAGATCTAAAGTCTCTCAACAAATATCTGAAGTCAAACGGATCCAACCCGACCCGAACATGATGTGACTCATCTTATGCCACTTCAAAAGCAACAAATCTCACTCGCCTTAGTAATCTTGTCGATTGACCTGAATACCAATTTGATCCGAATTTTTTTAAATTTAAATTGACAAATCTCGACCTGTCTGAAATCCAAACATAATTTAAAACTATATTACACCCATGATCCGAGCACAATTTGACACCCGATCCGAACCATCCGATTGCCACTTTGAACTATATCAAATTAATGCTCCTAACGTTTTTTTTAAACTTGAGGGAGCAATTTGTTTCATATAGAAGTTTAGGGGTCAATATTGTCATCCTTGATGTCTTTGAGAAAGTTCACGGACCAAAACACTGAATCTCCTTTCAAAATAAAACAGTCGCCAGCAAAGAATAATTTGAGAAGAAAATTATTACACAGTAACAAGAATGTTAGTAATAATGAATTTTATCTACGTTTTATATTTTGAGGAAATGGAAATGAGCAGAAAATTGTAGTCGTCTTCGAGGAAGATTGGGCAGCAAAGCATTAAATATTATTGTGTAGGCAGAAAGTTGCGGAGGAGGAGAAGCCAGATGGCAAGCTTCATGGTCAGTAGTCGAGCCTCGAGCAAAAGTTGCTCAATGCTGATGCTGATGCGGCCGCATATATTTGTGCCATTCATCATCCTTTTGGCATCTAACACGGCTTCAGATGAAACTCTACCTATTATTAAGAAGGATTCCAGAGGAGACCCCTCCACCTGCATTCAGCGCAGGCTGTCAAAGGAAGAAAAAGGCAAGGAAACAAGGCAAAGAAAAAAAGAAAAAAAGAGGTGGCAAACCAAGTCATGATTGAGAGCGCGCAAGCAGTCATTTGTTTTTAGCATCAACAGAATAACGCGGGGCAGCCTACTTAACAGCTCCGTTAACTGTGGAAAATACTGGGCGGCATACATCTGTTTGAAAGAAGGTCATTGTAGAAAGGAAAATTATTGAATTGCTCACTAGATGATACATAACATACAACTATACAAGTATATGAAGGTGAGACGAGAAGATCACAAGACAGACCTGGAGTTCAGAATGGTCGTTGGGGGATGCACGAAGGGAAAGATGGTCCACAGAAGGATCGATGACCCTCTTCCACGGCCGCATCGTGAGAACACCCGCAAACAGCACATACAGATCCTCCCCTGCCCCAAGTTTTATGCTGTTCTCTCTTATCGCCTTCTCGTCCGCAAAAACTAGCCCCTGTTTCAATCGACTTCAATTCTCAATTCCTCTTCATTCTATCTATCCATTATACATCTTATCATGATCATTTATCCTATCCTATCCTATCAATAGCTTATTTCTTTCACTTACCTTCCAAAGGGAAGCATAGCTTGTTCTGGTATCAAAATCAAGTTCCCTGTAGAGGCCGTGATCCAGAAGAATGAGCTGTGGCTTTCTCCTTCTCCTGCCTGCGCACATATGTATGATGTAACTATGCATGGTGAATAAGGAAGGATATGAGGGAGAGAATGAAGTGGGTTACTACCGAGAAAGGAATGCCACCAAGAAGTGTGGTTAGGAAGAGGGCGAACCATCAAATTGGCAGCATGGGGATCACAATGCACGAAACCATGCTTGAAAATCATCTCTGCAAATGCCTCACTCACTAGTTTCGAGACATCATGGGGTCGTAATCCGTGCCTCTTTATAGCCTTCACATCTGTTACCTCAGCTGCATCTACAAACTCCATTGTCAGAAGCCTCGAAGTGCTAAGGTTCCAATATATCCTTGGTGCATATATGCTCTCTGCTATGTGAGGAGACAGTCTCCTGAAGTTGTCAACACACCTTTCATTGTTTCTCGCCTCAAGCAGGAAATCTAGCTCCTAAATGAATACATGTACACAGATTACAAACGAACCACATCTAAGGATTTCTCTACACGATGCGTCATTGTTCGAAAACTAGTGAGCTTATTAAGGTAGCAACAAACACTCTCTTAAAGAATTAACTATCAAAAGACTTAATTAAAGTAACAAATATTTTTCCAGATATGGACATGAATACCTTGGGTGAATTTTCACGAACTTCTTCAACCAACCACCTACAGTCACAATAAATATAAGAAGAAAATAAACTGTCAAAGCATTCTAGTATTGTTAAAAATACTGACATACTCAAAAGGCCATTTTTCTGTGTGAAATTAAGAAAACAAATGACAGGTTTTGATGCTTGTGGGATACCTGTAATCAAAAGAAGGAAAACAGCTATGCAAGAAACTGACAATGAAGCCGACAGTAGCAATATCTACGACAGCAGTATCCATCAAATGAGTGTGTTGGACCTGGAATTTATCAAAAGAGACCAAGAAACCCTCATTATTTCAGTGTCTCTAGCTCTCTCTCAAAATATCATTTTTCTTTCTCTATTTTTTTTTCTCTCAATTGTTTTTTTTTTTTTGAGGGAATTCTCAATTGGTTAGTGATACTGTTACCGGGTATACGCACCTTGACAGCGACCTTGTGTCCATCATGGGTCCTGGCAGCATGAACTTGTGCAAGAGAAGCACTAGCGAGAGGCACTGGATTGAACTCAGCAAACAACTAGACAAGAGACAAGAATATATGTCCACTGTGAGGGAGGGAAGAATATGAGATAAAGACGACGAGAGTAGAGAAAAGAGACTGAGAAAGAGGAGGAGAAAGGAAGACATTTTCAGGAGGCTGTCCCAGCTCTCTGATGAAGACACGGCGGATTTGATCATACGAAGAAACAGGGCATCGTTTGAGCATGGAGTCTCTCATAGTCTGCACGTATTCCTCAGGAATAACATAGTCCTATTATAAATAGAATTTTACAAACAAGTGAGGTGAGCATATTAATTATGCGAATTGAAATCAAAATCCCATATAACAATAAATGAAGGAGATGTGCTGTAAAGAAAGAGACCAGCTGACCGAGATGCTGGCCGAGCTTGATGTAAATACCACCATTGCGGAAGCAGAGGTCTTGGAGGCGGAAGGCACTGCGCAGGTGCACCTCATGCCTAATTCTGCTCCACTCGTCACTGCCTTGTTCCACACCCCAGCACGAGTACTGGTAATCTGAACAAAATCAAAATCAGATTGTGATTGGGATTGAGAGAGATGTAATGAGATGAGGGGTGCAAACCAAAAGCGATGGAGGCAGCGGTGAAGGAATCGCGGAGGAGGCGGAGGGGTAGGAGGACGCATATCTTGAGGGGCGTGGGCGCATCCTCTGACGACGCGGCCGCCGCTGCCGCCGCCCCGCCAAGGCCAAGCACGCCCAGCTTCAGCCCAGCACGCCACATACTGTACTGTAATTATTGTACAGTATTAATTGTCAAATCTATTCTGTATATCTTCTGTAAGAATTATATAAGGGCAGAGGGGAGGGGAGCAAATCGAGGTCAAGTCTCAGGTGGCGATCTCAGCCAGCATTACTTCCCCTCGCTGCCTCGCACGGTCGCACCGCACCACCACCGGCACAACTTCCATCCATAATTTCATTCTGTTCATATTTTACATTTCAAGCCCAATATAATTTCGATTTATTGTCTAGCCTAAACCCCTCTCGAAGACCAGCCCAGACAAGCCCAGCCCATAGGAGATCTATCTCCTCTAACATTCGTGTTTTTTAAGCGCAACGTGTACCGTAAAAGATTTCCCTCACTTTCGGTTTGAGATTTATTCTCAGCCGCTTTGAGATTCAGACTAGCGCAGGGGCATTGGGCTTTGAGATTCGCGCCGGATCCACTAATTGTAAAAGATTCTCTTTTCAGGCTCCTGGGAGAATATTAATTTTGCTATGGCATCAGGACTTGACTTTCCAGTGCAAGCAGCATTTTATGGATTTGTTTCTTCTGTACATTTTATGAAGCTAGCTACTCCTACTGGAATACTAATTCATTGTAGTTGAGTATGCTGATTGGTTAGCTTTGCAATTAAAACAGAGGACTGAGTATCTGTAACTGTAATTGGTTTCAAGCAAAGGAATTTATCCCTGGCATAACCAATTTAACAATAATTACATGCAAGATAAGCATAGCATTAAAAAAAATAATACAAATATACGGGGTCCCAAAAAGGTAGTAGCCATAACATCTTAAAAACATATAAGGGCCTTTCATTAAAGATCCCAATGATTAATTGAAACATACTCTTCTTTTCTACGAAAGAATAGCATCCTATCTATACCTGCCAGCCTATAAAACCTGCTCAGAATTTTCTCACTCTAATTTATAAAGGGCAAAACTGTAGACAAAATTATTAACCCAAAGCGTCTAGCCTGACAAAATAATGGTGCCACAAGATAAATTAGTGGGGAAAAAATGGGAAAATCAGCCTAGGTGGATTGCAAGAATCTCAGTTGAGGTTTTTGTCCCTTGTAATTGCAATCCTCGAAATCCTTCTTCATTCTTTAATTTGTTTATTTTGTTTGTTGGCAATCAGTCGTCCTCAGAATCTGCCGTAAGATAAATTGCAATTTAGTGAGTCATTTGTTATAAAATTAAAACATTTTTCTTTATCACACAGGTGTTTGGTACTCGAATCATATAGCTGTGTGAAATGGGGTTTGTGATGCTAATTGCATGGACCTAATAACAACAAGTAGAAGAATAAAGGAATAGGAACTACCTGAGCGAACATCCTCACCAACTTGGCCTCTGTTACTCATCTGCTTAAGAATCATGTTGTAGATGAGCTTCCACCAGTACATGTGAAAAACCAGCAGCGTCAGAAGCATTGTGTTGAAGATGTAATAAAACATTGTCGGGAATTTCTCTAGATCCTTTAGCGACTCCACACACTCATAGCTGCATTCAATCATGGGCAAGGCACCAAATCCAAATCAAATAAAATTAAACGGGTGATCCAAAAAGAGGGAGGGAGAGAGAGAGAGAAGAAGACCTTGAGGTCCTGATGATCCAAAAAGGGAAGTAGATGAGGCGTAACAAAAGCCAGGAAATAGCAAACAGCCCGAAGCACACACTGGCAGCGATCTCCTTCTCTGAATACTTGAACAGCTTGGCTGCCTCCAGAAATACATCGCTTGTGTCATGCAGTGCCAGTATTATCGTCCCAATCCTGAAGAACCTGTACCATGCTCAGGGACAAAAAGCATTTCTCAACAAAAGAAAAGCAAAGATGGGCATGTATGTATTTATGTATTAATATACCTGGTCAAATAGGAATAGGTGATCAAGATGGTGGTGACAATGTGATGAGACATCATGACAGAGAAGTCCTTGCGGCGAGTCTCCCAGGCAACAAGAGCACCGATGCTGTAGATGTAGAAGCCGCACTGGCACATGTAGAAGAGCATGATAGAGAAGCTGCACAAGTGTCAAACCATTAGGAATGTTTGTTGTTGTTATTGTTGTTATTGTTGTAAAAGAAGAGAAGAGAAGAGAATGAAAAAGATATGCTATGGTAGGAGTAAAATAAAGTAGGGACGAAAAAGGGGATGCACCTGAGGGATTGGTTGGGCCAGGCGGAGAAGTAGAGGCGGGTGTGAAGGGACCAGGGCTCACGGTGGATGATGAGCAGTGCCCAGTACTGCATTCCTGCATAATACATCAGCTTCCACATTGACTCTGAGAACTTGACGATCTTATTCATCTTACTTGCATGATGAGCATCCTCGTCCTTTCTCTTACTATTTTGCCAATGCCCCCCTTTGCTCGTCACTGTCACTGTCCCCTTCCCACCATTGCTTTTGCTTTTGCCTGTCATCTCACTCGTGCTCATGCTCTTGCTCCCTAGTATCCACGCTGCTATCGGCTGCCATTTTATATTGCATCGCATTATTGCATTGCATTTGCACCTGATCTGTTTACTCTATCTATGCTTCTCTACTTGTTAAATTTTGAACTCTACCAACTGAACTGAACTGAGTATCAATTATGTGAAAGGTTGGACAGGATCACTGGCTTACCAGACACTTTTGCTTAGGCCTGTTCAGCTTCTACGCATTCATTTGTTTGTTCCTTCATCTGAAAGAGTAAGACTATTGATATTGATTGGGGCCTTTGCTTGCGTTGCCTTGTGATGTAATGTAAGTCCAATTTATAAATTAATTAATTTACTGTCATATGACCTGAACCAGGTATGTGTGTTTTTGGATTAATCTTGCAGCAACAGGAAAACAGTACATTAACTAGTATTAGTATTGCATCGTCAGGCCAAAGAAAAGAGAGAGAGAAGTGATTGAGTGATTGAGTCTGAGTCTAACCTGGTAGAAGAAGCGGTCGAAGAGGAAACGAGCAAAGAAGAAGGCGCAGGAGAAGGCCAAGGCGAGAGGGAAATGCACGACATCAGGACCTATCGACACAATTTCAGATTCAAATCCAAATCCAGCCAATTTCCACCTCCGGATCGCCTCCATTTCGTAAGACAAAGACGGGTATGAAGAAGGTATTAGGCTAGGTATCAAGGGAACGAAACGAAAGAATAATAAAAAAAAAGTTAATTAATTGAGATAATGAATGGATGGATGGATGAAATAAAGAAGGCAATGGCCTCAAATCCTTCCTTGATCGCACTTTTCTATAATTTAATTTGAGAAATTACCCTCGCCTCGTCTCCCTCAATAGCAATAGTGATAATTGCAATGGCAATAGCAATTGCAACAGAAATTGGGGGGGGCAAAGAGTAGTAGCTAGAGAGTAGAGAGTAGAGAAAGCAAAGAGTAAAGAAAACAAGCGAGGGGTAAATAGACTAGATTAGATGTATGGGAATGGAGACAAAAGACAGCGAGATGCAGAATCTTGAGATTGAGAGGAGACGAGATGATAATTAATTGATAGAAACAAAGATTGATATCTAAACTAGATAGAATTCCAGGAGAAACCTCTTATGAGAACGACAAGGAGAAGACAAGCACTCAAGACTAATCCAAATTCCAAACCTACCCCCGTTTAAAATTAATTTACCAATCCCTAATAAGACCCAATTCTTTTTTCACTCTTTTTTTTTTTTTTGAAAAGATTTTTTTCACTTTTTCTTTCTTTCTTTTGATAATTATTAACTAAAGACTAAAGAGGCAATTGCAATCACCGAAATTTTTTTATGTGACACTCGGACTAAAAAATTGAGAAAAATAATATTCTTGCGAAATGGTTTTGCGTATCAACTCTGTACGGACTCGCATAATCAGTTGGCGCACTTCTTGGTTCGCGCCATGATTTGGCGCACTTGGTACGCGCAATAATTTTGTGCACTAAGGAATTCGTACAATGGTTTTGCACTTTAATAGGTGTGCATGGAAATTGACATACTTGCACGACTTTTAATGTACTTAACACGGATCTTGATGCAATCGGATGGTCAGTAAAAATGGAGTTTGAATAGCAAAATTTGACGGGACAACCCGGTCCTGCTTGGTAGACTAAAAATTGATGTGACGGCTTGTGACCAGAGCAGCTTTGGGATATCTCAATTTTTGCGTGAGATTCGTGCAGAACGTAGGGGCATTATTATTTGAGCTTTGCGATTCGTATAGAACGTATTTGAACGATTGAGATATTCCAAAAAGTCACACAAAGTTTGAGATATCTCATAGGATGTGAATTTGCGGCTTTGGGCCCTGTTTCGCCAAATGGTTCTGCGAATCTATGGTGCGCCAAATAGTTTTGTGCACTCAGTGATACGTCAAATAGTTTCGTGAATTCAAATTTGTTGGTGCGCAAAATAATTTTGCGGGAGTGGTAATTTTTGAGATATCCAGTGTCAAGTGATTTTTATTTAATAATGAATTTCTAAGGTGGTACAAAAAAAAATTTCGCTTCAAATCACATTCTCACAGCAGAATTCTCATCCTCTGAGATATCTCAGACTTTGCGTGACTTTTTGGAATATCTCAATTGTTCATATAGGTTTTGCACGAATCTCAAAGCTCAAATAATACTGCCCCTACGTTCCCCCGACACCGGACACATCGATCACGCAAAAATTGAGATATCTCAGAGGATACACACCCCTCACAGCAGCTCTCCTCCTCGAGAGCAGCTTGGGTCCGATGTCCATCAAACTCAAACTGAGTTCGATGGGTTCCATAACCGTCTGATCCATTTTAATATCCGTGCTCAAAGATATTAAAACTAAAGCGCACGGATATTAAAGCAATGTGCACAGACTTAAAGCAAATCGGACGGTTATGGAACCCATCAAACTCAGTTTGAGTCCAGTGAACATCGGACACAAGCTGCTCCCCTCCTCCTCGAGTCTAGGAAAACAGGAAGATCATTTTTTTAATTATTTTCGTATCTTTCTAACGGAGTTCGTTTCTGAGCATAGAGCATAGCAAGTTATGCTTGTTCGTGCTTGTGGAGTTCGTATACGGTACCGCATTTGGTCTAATAAATTGAGAAGTAATTTGGTGTCTATTTATACATTGTGAGTCTTTTTTTTAGATTTGTGCCATAACTAGAAGACGATCTGAATTTCGTAATTTAGTAATTGAATGTGCGGTACCGGAATGATCCGAATTCGTGCCTGTGTTTATGCTTCAAGCAAACACAGTGTTTGTGTTTGTTTTGTAGAAAGAAGGTTGTATTTTATTTCTTACTCGCTGCCTTTTCTTTTATGAATGTATAATTATTTATATTTGAAGAGCACTAAATTTATGATAGGTTCAATTGGAATAATAATTGACAAAAAAAACACTCCTCAAGCCCTCGTTATTAGCATAAATATACGAGATGTTATGTTAATTATACAGCATTTAAAATATAAGTTTTGTAAATAGAAGACCTTTAGCTTAGGATCTTTGTAAATTTTTATCAATGAAAAACTTAAGATGGCTCCTTGCCACCTTACCTTCAAAAAACATTTAAAATATAAGAACAAACGAGATGAGGACTGAGATCTGAGATGACATGAGGACTGAGAACTGAGATGGCATGAGAAGCATGCACGCATTCAAAAATCAAAGAGTAAAAAGTAGATTTATTATACATGTAAACAACATCTTCGAAGCTTTAAAAAAAAAAAATGTATACATGCAAACAAGCGAGGGCGTCATTATACTTCATTAGCTGACATATACAAGCTAGCTGTAGAGATCATAAATATTGCAATTAATTAACAAATAAAACAACTACAATTTCACCGGGTCAACCCAATAATGATGAAGAATAAAGATTTTTTTTTTTTACTAAAAGACAACAAGACGTGTTTCATATATGAAACATAAGAGTTAAGTTACATACTACTAGAGTGATTTGCGAATATATATGAAATTAAAGAAGTCTGAGATATCATACCTAATTAAATAAAGCAATGGAGTTAAAATTGGACAAATTATGAACTTACATTACATAAGAGGATGAATCCTAAATGTAGAATACAAAAAGGTGCTCTGTCCTTGTTTCTGTAATGCATAGATGACAATACAGAGAGAAGTGCAATAAAGGGTGAGCAGGATGAGGAACAGCTAGGTCTAGGCCTAGGCTAGAGAAAGCGAGGTGGGATGAGAGAAAGAGGAAGTCTGCCAGATTTGGACACCGTCGAGGCCCTGCCGACAGAGGAACAAGCGGTCCCCTCCTGCTTCCATCCGCCTCACTACCCCTTTTCCCGCTTCCTCCTCCCCATCCACCCAATTCCGCCTCCAGCTTCCTGCTGCTGATGACCACACCTCCAACCCTGACTGCCGGCCCACGAACACCTGCCCCTTGTAGCAGTGCACGATGCTGCTGACACCGCCTTCTGCCCCAGCTGCAGCATCAGAGTCTGAGAGGTAGATCCAAGGGTCGTCCCCTAGCTTCCTGAGGTCAGCCACCGCCACATCCCCCGACTTCCAACACACCTTGTACAGAGCCAGCTGTTCCCCGTCCACATCCACATCTGCAAATGAGTCCCCGAACCGGCTGCTGTTGCGGCTGCGGCCCCCTGGCTCGCTTGTCTCCCACACTGCATCCCCTGACCGCGGGTCCCACAGTCTCATGTAGCCTGAGTACCCAAAGGCCCCTGCACTCACCGAGGACATGAAGACAGCACCCCCTAGCTGCGGGAGGTGCACCACGCGGCCTGCTGCAGCTGACTTGGCTGCGATCCCGCTCTGGCGGCCGATCTCCCCCATGACCTGTAGTGTTTCAGGGTCCACACAGAGGATGCAGTTCTCCCGGTGGGGAGCCTCAAAAGATGCAAAAAGAGGGGAGGAAGTGGAAGAGGAGGATGAGGGAGCAATGGCAGTGACCCACGATTTATAGAGGCGGGTATCAGAGGGGTCGGACCAGAGAACTGAGCCCAGGTGGGTGCCCCTGGCAAGGTCGTAGAGGTGGAGGCCAGGGTGGTGGAGGGAGCCGGCCATGACCACGGGCAGGGGCTGTTGGGAATGAGAGGGAAGGCAGGAGAGGGAGGTGATGCGGTCAAGGTGGGTGCGCAGGGTGGATGAGCATGCAAGGACAGAGTCATAGGAAGAGATGAGGCCGGCATGGGCAAGGCAGACAGAGCCATCAGGAGCCGGGGAGAGAGCAGTGACAAAGGGGTCGGAGGCAGGGAGAAGGGTTGCAGCAAGGGAGGAGTCATAGCCAAGGAGGGGAGGAGGAGCGAGGGCGGAGCGGAAACGCGACACGACAGGGAGGCCGTAGAGGGAGGCCTCGTGGATGAGTTGCTGTTGCAGTTGGTGTGTAGAAGGAATGGAATGAGGGGAGCGGAGGAGGGAGAGGAGGTGGGAGAAGAGAGAGGGGTCGCGGTCCACAAAGGCAGACTCATCACTATCAGGGGGCATGAGCATGCGCATGCCCGTCGTCATCTCCACCAAGGCGGAGGCAGACTCATCACCAACGTTGGACAAGGGGAGAGTGCGCGTCGTCGTCTCAAAGTGGCGTCCCCCCACGTTGACCCGCACCCTTCGCCCCTCCCTCTCCATATCCGTCTCTGTCTTCATGCTCATCATGGCCGTGCTCATCTCCCTTCCACTACACTAATTGAAACAATACAAGTGTTAAAAGTTCAATTTAACTGCAAGTGCTACAAAAAATGCATAACGCACAAGATTCTAGTATATTACATAAAGGAGATGAGACTACCAGAATCCATACTAACATGAGAAACAACTCAATTATAGTATGAAATTACAGTAATAATATTACTGAAATTAGTTGAACAAAACTGATCCCATAGGGCTGCTGGTAGAAAACTCAATTCTATAAAAAAGAATCTGTGACATTTTGACTTTTAAGAGTTGTCCAGCAAATGAGCAAAAAATCTAGTGGATATAAAACCAAAATATTCAGTTATTTGCGCAAGTTCTCCTCAGCTTACAAGACTACATTCTAATACAAGATCCAATGAAGAACACATGCATTTCAATTATCACTGATCCAAAGAAACCTATGCAAAAAAATGAAATCGAACGCCTTGTGACATTGTGAATGTTAGTACTATTTCAATCACAACCAAATTACACCAATTCAACAAATCACACACAAAGTAACACTGACTAAAAAGTGTTTCCTAAATATAAGTAATCCAAATACAATCAATACACTATTTAATTTGCAGCAATTACAGCAAATACTAATACAACTTAACAACAAATTAATTACTTTTATTACGGATTCACTTAACACCAAATTAATTTCACAATTAAAAATATTAATTCACTATTTAATGTGCAGCAAATACAATTAGTAAATTAACCTAATACTTGATGAAATTGATTAATCAAATAGAAATGATGATTGCTATAAGAAGGGTAACTAACCTGAAAGTTTCTCGCTGGGAACTCCCATCAGTTTCTCCAGATTCTTCTTCTTTCTCAGTTATTATATCTACTTTTTCTTCTTTGGTCAGAGGGCTCGCAGGAACTCCCCTCTCTATTTTTGTTTTTTATTTTACTTCACTTCAACAAAGAGCAATAGTAGCGAAAGGTTAGAAACAAAGTAGCGATTATCTTTCTATTATCGTCGTTGCGCTGCGTGCTATCCGATCAGACTTCAGAGGATTTATTTCTAACTTGGTCAATTCTATTTCTCGTTTTAAGGGGTGAGAATCGGTTCCGATCACAGTGTAAATAAAATAGGGAGATTAAAAAGAGAGGAGATGGAGATACTCGAAGATGAAGAGGTCGAAGAAAATAAATCAACGCCGAAGCAAAAGCAAGAAAGACATTGATTAATTTGATTGCATCAATTCTGCTCAGCTCAACAGTTCCAACTTCCAACACCACCAGCTCAGGCCCGGCCCGGCCCGGCCCATATCATTCATATCATTATTCTTATTCAAAATTGAGACAACCGATTGTAAATATTAATCTAATTATATATCGGCTTACAACAAGCAATTTTTTCTTTTACTTTTTCCCTCCAGAGAAATATACTAGTTATGTTAAGGCTCGTCTAATGTCTTGCAAAGGAAATTCAATATACTAGTTACGTTAACGCTCGCCAGGCTTACTTTAATACTAGTATCCAGGAAATTTCTTCTCTTTTATGTATAAATTTTATAATCCCTTTTCGTTTAAAGATACAGTCTAAATATATTAAGAAAAATTATTTCCATATAGACTACATTAGGGATATTCAAAGAAGTTAAAAACTTGAGCAAACTAAAATTGTCCCAAAACAAGCGCCAAATTTGCTCTACAGAAGTAGGTCCCGAATCTTCACCGGTCTTTTTACAGCATTGGTGAAACCCTGAAAGGATTAATGATTAACGTGTTATTTTATGTATCAACATCAGAGTAGGTTAATCGTAGACAAGGAACGTGTCATTGTCAAGCAAGAACCTCATTGTATTTGAAAAGAAGAGGCCGAGAGTCCCTTTTGGTGGTGGCCCCTTTGCCAGTTCCTGCCTTTTCGGTTTGAGGATTGCTGCTGCTTTCTTTTCTAAACCTGCGCTCGGGACAAGGATGAACAACAATGTTACTAATACAAGCATGAATATGGCTGCCACAAGGCCAGGAATTAAATATGGAAGTTAAATGGGTGGATCATGAAGGTAAAAAAAACACCTGTGAAAGAAGTCAGTTGAGGGGTTAGAACGAGATGACTTGTGCGGAGCAAGTGTCGGGCCATCAGTCCTACTTGGAGCTGCTTTGAGCCTCAGCTCCTCATCAAATCCAAATCCAATTGTTTTTGTTTCTTCCTTCTTCTCATACTTCCCAGCATCTGCATTTGTGAGGTGCTGAGGAACCACCAGTCGAGGATTATCTTCTGTGCGGTCCGTGTGTTTCGGCCTGTTTTCTTGCAGGATTTGCTGCTGCTCTACCTACAAACCCAATAACATGATGTTTTTAACAGATCATACTGCAATAATCAAGTTTGCTTTCTATTCAGCATTTAATCAAACCAAAAGTACTCAGCTTCATGTATGCCTAAAATAGTAAAATTACATGCTTGTCCTATGCTCCTCCTGAAACTGAAGAAATATCACAAAACTTTTGAATATCTCGCATCAGTAAGCTAATCTGCTAAAACTAATATCTTTCTTACAACATGACTGATATATATCTCCAATGAAAAATTGACTGCTTTCACTTCAATAAACAATATAACCATCATCCCACACCTGTAATTCTGCTTTCTTGTTTTGATCATTCCACCAAAAAGAACAAAATATAAAACAGAAAATTTATCTTATTAACCGTTTGCATTTTTTTTATTTTATTACAAGAAAGCTCACATGATCAATATGTGTTGTCTGAAGATAGGATTTAAAAAAAACAAGGTGTTTCAAATCATGTTTGGCCATACAAAATGATTGTTGGAAATTAAATAAACGAGGTTCCAGTTAAATTCAACCCGAGAGTTGACGGTTTCAACAAATCTGATTGTCTTATATTTTAAATGGGTGCACTTGGACTTTTTGAATTTTTCAAAGAACCATAATGACATTCACTTTTCAAAGGGTAAGCAATTATGAGATTTTAAGGGGTCAACATGAAATTCTGTCTGATACAAAGTACAAAGAATAGAAAAGGAGAAAAAAGTAGCTATCTAATATTGAGTGATTGTTACAGCTTACCTCATGCACCAGAATCTGCTTCGTAGCTAGCGAAAGTGCAAAATACTGTGATTGGTAGTCCTGCCAATATATATGGTTTCTCATCAGTTGAAAATGTTCACAGTATACAGAGAAAGAATAAAATATGGTTCAACCAAGCATTTTTAGAATAAACCTTGAAATTGACAAAGTCAGAGATAGGGGGATCGAGAGAAAGTGGCAAATCCTCAGAAGTATCTGCACAAGGTTTCTGCATCTTCTCCTGTGGGTTCCCTTTTGAGTATTTGTACGTAAGTGAATAAGAGACCATTGTATCTACAAGCTGATGAAGCTCATCCTTCTCCCTCTCTGATAGCAAATTCAATGCCACCTTCATAATTTTTTATAAGGCACTTAGGACGGAGAAAAATAAATCATTTCTTTAAATATACAGTGTAAGATCCAGCTGCATTAGGTTTGGACACTTACTGGCCGCAGATTACGTGGGGAAATAATATGTAAAAATGGAGATGCGACATCTTGAACAAATGACTCAATTGATAGGTGCCTTGAAATGGATGGCGTAATTCTTCTTTGCCAGGTCTTCAGCGTCTCTTGCTTCTCTACAAGCATCGCTCGGCACCTAAGAGTTTATGGTATTAAACACTATTTATGAAAGACATACATGTTAACAAAAGCTACAAAAAGGCAGGCAGAAAAACTTGGACATATTACCTCTGAAAAGACTTGGGCCATTCAATGTTTGGCTTTTCAACATGTGCAATGAGGCGGCTAATGCTCACTGCAATCGATGGCTGATAGGCTGCAAGATGTGGTGAACAATACACTGTTCAGAAGTTGTCACGTGCTTGATTTAACATAAGATAACATATAACAGAAAAGTGTTTTAATCTGACCATGGATTGACATCTGCTGGGTTTTGTAAACATAACGAATCAGGAAATCAGAGGTTCCCAGCATATCCAAGCATCTGGCCTGCATTAACCAATATCCATGATTTTCAAAGAAAAACATTGGGAGAATAAAGGATATAGGTCTTAATTAGCAAATAAACAAGGTTTGGAAGTACTGACAGTCTTGTGCATCATGGGGTCATGATAAGAGAGCCGCAAAAAATTTTCATGAATACCATCCATGGTCAACTCATATTCACCACTGTTGTGAGATTTGGAAATTTCAAGTTAAAGAAAATTCAGATTAAGAAAGAGGAAAAAAAAAGCAGTATCGTCAAAATTAAGCATGCAACATATTACCGGCTGGATATAAGTGAGTACAGGTGCTGTGTAGTATCATCACCTCGTCTAACTTGATCATCCACAGAGTTTCGCACACGCTTCGACTTTTTCCTGTGGAATACCTGAGAGAAGCATTTCCAAACTTCTAATATAATCATCAATTAAAATATTTACTTGGAACCTACAGCTGAGCTCTCAAGCATGCAGACATGCACCTAGGGATGACATCTGAAGCTTTGACTATTTGTAAAAAACAAGAATCATTTTTCAATGCCCAAGAAATCATCAATAAGCACACTTCATTATACCTCTTTCCAGATATCGATAGCACTTTTTGACATGTCCTTGCGACCAATGACTTGAGAATCAACATCAGCCTGAATGCACAGTGAAAAATAATAATAAAAAAAAAAGAGAAAATGCAAGCATGCGCACGCAGATTGAGCAATCCATAAATGCACAGGAAAAGGAAATGTTCAACTGATAGCATTACTGGAGGAAATTAACTCACGATGCTAAGTGGCTGCTTCTTCTTATTTAGAAACTGAAGCGTGTTGAGGCATGATCGGATATCGCATTCTGCACAATTGGGTAACTTCATTCAAATTCCCAGTTGCAATATCTGAAGTTATTCTTAATATCTTTTCACTGTACTGGGCAACAGCATAACAACCATATGCTGGATCCAAGGGTTGTGTCCGCGAGGTTCATGCTTATTGACGGAAAAAAAAAATTACCAGCACATTCAGCAAGTGCAGACAGTGCAATTGAGTTTGTTCTGAATCCTTCTTTCATACAAATGTACTTGAGCCTGTAAAGAAATGACATGGATGCATTTTATGCAAAGTGAAAAGATATAGCTTCTTTAAGAAATTAGCGTCATATGCAACAAATTATTAAATAACAATATCTGCAGCAGTGGTTGCTGTTAGTTATATACCTGTTGACAACACGACTAACTGTAGGCTGCATAAATGTATGAACCCTGTAACATGAAGCATATGGTCAACATCTCAGCCCGCTAGATTAAAATGGACCTGTTACAAGTGCACCAGTTGATCAAGTAAAACAGCTACTTACTTTGCTACTTGACGCAATTGCCGCAGAGCTGGTGCATACAGGTCATTGCAAATACAGATAATCTGTAGAAAACATTTTATTTGTCATATTAAAGAGAAAACCTTCCTACTGGCACGCTTCAGCAAAATTAAGGAAATCATCAAATAAAGAGCCTACAGGCCGAGAAAGCTTTGCTATTTTATGCCCTTTCTTGGAGGAAGCTTTTCGCGGTTGGGCTTGAGCTTGGGCTTCTTCGCCCACGTCCCTTTTCTCTGAACTGCCCTTCCTCTCAGCAGCCACCTACATAACAATTCATTCATGGACTTGCTTTGCATGATGTACTCCCTCTTCTTAACTGCCAAGGAAAAAAAAAGAAAAAAAAAACAGTACCATTTTCAGAATGACCTCTACGGCACCCTTTCCGTCTCCAAGAGCTCCATCAATTTCATCAATGACCTGTTGAAAGATTTGTCCTCAGTACTATTAACAGTTTGCTAAGTAATAAGAGGACGTTCCAGGAAGTATTCTCACCAGACACTTGGGCTTAGAATCTGGCATAACAGAGTTCATTTGCACCACATCAAGAATTTTTGTTTCTATGCTTGAAGCTGAGCGATCGTCACTTGCATTTATCTGCACATTGTGCCCAATATTACCAGTGTAAACTGATGGAATGAATTATATTGTTTAAACCAAATGTCCCTTCTTTAAAAAAAATGCACTGTTTAAAGCAATGAGTGACAAAAGAAAGAGGCAGTGCAAGGTAAAAGTAAAAACCTCCACAACACGGTATCCACAGTGCTTGGCAGCCACATGAGCTAGCGTGGTCTTTCCAAGACCTGGTGGCCCACATAGTAAAAGTACCTGCAATCGCCACTATAAAACATCAAGAAGAAGGGGCAAAGAACAACGCCTCCACCTTTTAACATTCAATCTCATGACTAACTGGGACATTACGAACTACTACAGATGAGGTGGAGGTGAGCCCAAAGTTAGACATGGTAGTAAGAGATAGCAGCAAAGTAGAGAACTGGTTTGTTGGATAAAGACAAGAACAAAAACATGATGCTATGATTCTTACTGTCACTGACCTTTTGTTCAGGAGGCTTATCAACCAAGCACTTGTTACTCCAAGAGGCATGCGGGCCATTAGACTTGCTGGTTTCAATTGAAGATCTAACATTTTTATCATTCAACGAAACACTGCCATGATTCTTAGAGAAGAACCTTCTATTGCTAGCATACTTGCTGCTCTGAGTAACAGAAGAATGCATTCTCAGAGCAGACAGCACATCATCACTTGTAGCCCTTAAGTGGGACCCGAATACTAGGGAATCCCATTGTTTCAGCCACAACAGTACCTGCACAGCACAGTAATATCATATTTCATAATTATATCTGCACAGCATAGTAGGTTAATATCATATTAAGCAGGAGGCTTGAGGATGATGATGATGATGATAGGTTGAAGGATGCACACAAATGTCCCCGTCTATATATAGTGGTTAATTATATATTGGTGAACACACAAGTTAACAAAATAAAACACACCTCTCTGTTTGTATGCTCGTCACTTAAGAGCTCAGTGAAAGAGCTTGGTGCATATTTGTCCACCCAGAGCTGCTCAGTTGCTATAGTTTCAGCTTCAGCTTGATCGCCGTCGGTTGATTCAATACTGTCCTGCAAAGCCTTTCTTTGCAATCATGCATGGCAACTTCTCATCATCAGTAAGACAGTAAAAATAACAATATAAGACTAATAGTAGAAAAAATTGTATGATAGTTAAATATCACCTTTGAAAATGCATTCTGTTCGACTTGTTCAGACAAAATGTGAATAGATTGGGGGAGGAGACCTGCAAAGGAGGGAGATTGAAGATTAATTTTAAGTGATTTGAGAGAAGGGATGGGACTGACATGATATGATATGATATGAGGGGCGTACCAGGAGCAGTAGCAGAAGGGGAGTGTTGGGATAAGGTGGTGGGGTTGGGGTTGAGCTTGGCATAGACCCTCTGGCCGTGGGGCCCAGTGATGGGGAAGCAATCGCCACGAATGTCAGAAGCGAAGCGAGAGATGTTGGTTGCAGTTTTGTGCTTCCTCTTAGTCGGAGGTTGAGGCGAAGATGGAGAAGGGGGAGAGTAGCGCAGCCATTCCTCATCATCGTCCTTGGAATTGCCGCAAGGTGCTTCCTCTTGCTCTTCGCGCGTCCTTTTGCTGCTCCTCGGATTGGGATTGGGATTGGGATTGTTTATATTTGGATTTGGAATTGGATTTGGGGAAGGAGGCAGGGACGGGGAGAAGTGACACCGTTCGTCCTCCTCTTCCTCTTGTTGTCGTTGTTCTTCTTCTTCATCGGGAAGAAGAGAGTGAGTCTCCAGCCACTCTAACTCCTCCGCTGTAGGCATCTCCATCTCCGTTTGCACGTTCCCTGCGGTGTTCGATTTGATTAAAACAGCACAAGTACACAGCACAGCACAAAAGGACTAGGATGTGGAGCCTGGAGGAGGAATCAACACAGCACAGCACAGCACAACACACGCCGGCGCCGCTCTCCCGCTCTTCTTTCGCGCGTTGGCGGGAAATGAAAACAGAAGCTTTGTTGCTTCTGCCTTTTAGAATCCGATGACCCCCCAATTTTACTTCTAGCCCCCTAAATTCCTACTTATTATTGCTCTCCCATCTTTAATTTCCTCCAGACCCCAGAGAATTTTTTCCGAAATTTATATTCTTTAGGTGCGTTTGGATAGGTGAAAAATAGTTACTATTCCGGATTAGCACTATTCCGAGCTACTATCCGGTATTTGAGTGTGTTTGAATTAGCGAATAGTCGCTATTTTTTGTTTGTCTTTTGTGGGATAGCCCACTATTTTACTATTCCTACAAAATATTGAAATAGCTACTATTCTAAAATTGAGAATAGCTCTATCCTTACTACTATTCTTGATTCATTCAAACCCACTCATTGTAAATAGAGAAAAATTGAAAATAAGAAATGATATGGAAAAATTTTAGAACTGAGAAAGCTTGTACATGATCATAACTCATACCGTACTTTGGCCCCGCCAAAAAAAAATGGGACGCCGTGGGAAACAGTCCAATCAGAAAAAAAAAAAATTTGGTTTTTTTTGTAAAGTTCACAAATGACATCTGGTGAATTTGGAGGTCTGAGTTATATACTTATATATATACTTCTCGGTATATCTTTTTTCATTAAAACCAACAGACGAACCACCCAGACGAACCACCCAGATTTTAATTAAACAAATCACATTGCATAATTATTTCTCAGTATTGACCTATTTAGATTTTTATCTAAACCGCTCAAACAGTATAAATCACGAGTAATGATGTGTTTAGATAGAGAATTTATAAATTCTTTAGCTCATTTGGCATTAAGTCAAGCTATAAAATATTATGAAAAAAATGCATTAAAATTAACTGAAATTCTTCTATTTTTCATTATTATTTTACGATACTAAATAAAGTCAAAAATTTTAAAGTTTTATGATTAAACGAATCTCTTACGAAGGAAGTCATTTAAAAAAAAACAGAGAGAGGCTATTGCATGTTTCATTGCTGAAATTAAATAATTACACAAGTCAGTTTACTAGAGGTGTTACCCTCTTAATTGTGCACTAACAAAGAGATCAATTTGAACAGTTTAGATTCACTATTTGAAGCCGAACCAATAAGTTTTGGACCGTTAAGATTTTCACTGAAATTCTAACGTTATAATACCAGTCAGACTCTGATTATATGTATAAAAATGACAGCATTTGATGCAATCGATATGTAAGTATATATTATTCATCAAACAATTAAACAGCGTATTTGATATGACTTTTGTCTTTAGTTTTAGTTATTTACTCTGTTGGATCGGCGATTTTTAAAGTGACTTAATAAATAGTAAAAAAAATTCAAACAATATAAAATTTGTCTCCGAGCACATTTTACTGTAGATATCACATCTAAGGGTTTGGATAGACTCTCTGGACTTTGAAAGTTGAAAAACAACTTAGTTGTACGGGACCTCAGAAACAATCGATTTGATATTAACCAACCCTCCCCTCTCTCTCTCTCTCTCTCTCTATATATATATAGGAGTTGAACTAGGGTGCTCCTAAGTTCACAAGCTCCTTTGTGAACTTAACTCTAAAACCTATCGGATTGATTTCAAACGACGAATCTAAACTGTTGAAATCGTTCTACCTTACAAGTGATGTGTCTACATATGAAAATTTTACAGTTTCAAATTAATTTAATATAAAATCAAGTTGTTAAAATTAAAAGGTTTGTAAATTAATTTGAATGCATTCATTTTTTGGAGGCAATTTGACCACTTGACTCTATACAAATTTTATTTCAAACTTTAAAATTTTAATATGTAGACGCATCACTCGTAAGATAGAAGGATTTCAACGGTTTTAATTCGTCGTTTGAAGCTGATCCGATAGATTTTAGAGTTGAGTTCACAAAGAAACTCAGGGCCTGTTCGGTGCCTCTTGGGAATGGGCATGGGCACAGTATTCGAACTGAATTTTACTGTGCCTATGGGAGAAAAAAATTCAAATAAACAATAGACGAAAGTAATATAAATGTTTAAAAAAGTTGCCCATATTTTACAGGAATTATTTAGATTGTACCAGAATTGTACCCAATTATTACTAAACTCGTAACCTATTTGACGATTTTTTCACGTCCGAAATTGTATCCTAATTGGACCAAAATTGTTTCAAAATTGCATCAATTTATTTAAATCCGGACCCCAAACATATAACAAAATTTACGAGCCTGGTAATGTATCAAAACTGTGTCAAAATCTTGCCTAAAATTTCTGAAATTGTACCGAAATAATACTAAAATATTCATGAAAGTCCAGAAGACCTTGCGCATAGCTTGGGGGCTCCTTGCAGCCAATGTCTGCTTGGATCCGACTCTGCTGCTTTTCTGATCTCAACCATTCAAAATTTTCAATTCGCGTATCTCGATAAAGCAACTTTTCCAAGCACAAATCTCAACAAATTTGAATGGCTGAGATCAGAAAAGCAGCAGAGTCCGATTCATGTCTGCTTAGCCGGTAATATGGTAGATAACAAAATTTCGGTTGAATGATGGGTCCGGATCCCTAAAGTAATCCAATTTTTTTATTTTGGATCGCGATTGTCTGATTTGAATTCGTTGCTCAGGATCGTCTGGAGATCCGAATTTACGTATCGAGATACGTGCATTCATCTCCCGATGAATGATCTCGGATTCAAATCAGACGGTCCCGATCCAAAACCCAAAAATTGGATTAGTTCACTGGATCTGAATTCCGAATTGATGAGGCATTAGGCAGGTGAGATAAGATGAGAAATGCAAAAGACTTTTCCTCAAAAAAAAAAGAAGAAGAAGAAATGCGAAAGACGACGCGGGCGTGCATGTGCTCTGGAAAGCGCGCGGGTGGCTTGTCGGAATTCGCATCCTCTGAGATATCTCAAACTTTGCTTGACTTTAAGAAAAATATTAACCGTTTAAATAGTTTGCACGAATCTTAAAGTACAAATAATACTGCCCACGGCGCTATCCCCGAATAGGGACCGAACACGTCGGTCACGGAAAAATTGAGATATCTCAGTGGACAATCACTCGGATTGTCGCGCATATTATATGCCCAGCCAATTTTATCCTGAAATTTATGATAGGATATTTTGCGGTGAGTGGTCCATAACAAAATATGTAACGAGTCAGGAAATGAGATTACGAGGTAAATTCTCGATTCACTATGCCTCGAGCCAGGAAATCAAATCGGACTCGATCGTCATGCAAAGCGCGTAAGTCTCGCTTAGGCATGCTTGTATTAATTAAAAGTTAACCATTACATGGGGCCTGTTCGGCATAGTTGGAATAGAGGAATTGAATGGAATTGGAGATCTATTTTTGCCGAACATGAAAAAGGTGAGTTGGAATAGAGGGGCGGAATAGAGAGGCTTTTCCTCTTTTCTCAATTCCAACAGAAGGTTGGAATAGCGAATTGAGCTGGAAATAGAACAAAAAAAAACTCTTTTTGCCCTTTATTCAGCTGATGTGGAATTTAATACTCATTTTCTTTCTTCTCCCTCCATTTTAATACTCTTTTTTCTTTCTTCTCCCTGCACATCTACAGAGGAGAAAAACTTTTTTCTCCCTCTACTCCGATCCAATATTTCCAACGATTTATCGGGAGATTTGCAAAACTAAAACTACCAGTAAGATGGATGTGAATTCTACTTTCAAATGAGATCCATCTTGTTAAGCGATTTTGGTACTTCGTCAACGTCGCGCATGATGGCCTCTTCGCTGCCGCTAACTTCGTCCATTCCTCCGTCTCCAGTTCATGAGTTTCATTACTGCTTGAGTCGTCTTCTTTGAAAAACTCACTAGAAGCTCTATTGTAAGTTGATTATCATAATATATATTTCTTGGTTGTTTCTTTTACCCTTCTTTTACCGATTTGGTAGTTAAATTTCCATTAATAGCTTGCTCGTGCTTAAGCATAACCTGGTCTGAGCTAATAGATGAGAAGTATCGACTAACAAATAATAAAAAATATTTTGAGTTGTGCTATTTCGTAACAGACAAGAGAAAGTATTTGTGGCTATGTCAGAGTTTTTAGATGACAAAGTGATATGGACTATGGACTACTAATTGGTTTAAATCAGTTTTTGTCCTTGTAAGTTTGAGGAATTTGGGGGTTTAAAAGGGTTTAGTAAATTTTTCTGGTACAAAGGGTACAATGGAGGTGGGTGTATCAGTTTTTCTGATACACATGGTCTTAAATGGGTAAAAAATAGTTTTTTTTTTCTTAAATGGGTACTATAATTATAACCATTACAATGATACTATTAATTAGTGGGCGGTGCTGGTGGTATTAGCCTCTTTTTTTCTGACTCCAAAACAAGCTTAGCCTTGCTTTGAGGATGATTATGATGATGATAATATGATGTTGTGTTCAATTTTATCTATGCCATGTTCAATTTTTCAACTTTAAGGAAACAAATTAATTTTTGTTTTCTTTGCAAAGTAAACAAACAAATTAATTTAGAATGATTGAAAGGGCAATTTGACCTGTCAGAGAACATGTTCAATATAATGCTTATTATGGATTAATTTTTTTTATTGTTGTTAATACTAATTTAACATTTGATTAGAATACTTAAATTATATTATGTTTTATTTTGCATCCATATAAATTTAAGAAACAGTGTTTGGTTGTTTTAGCATGTTTTATTTTGCACAATTTTATCATAAGACAAAATGAGTTACAAAATGACGACGATGAATTTTTGGACCATCAAGAAGAGCTGCGAGAACAGGTGGATGAGGAAGATGAAGAGTCAGATGAAGAGAATGATCCGACGGACATACATGTTGGAGATGTACTGCGAACAACTATAAAAAATATATTGTGGGGAAATATGCAAAACCGAAGAAACCAGAGAAATTAAATTTGTAATGCTTCTTGTATGTTTATTTTTTTGTTATTTTAGATTTATTATGTCATCTTAGTTTATTGTTTACTATTTATTTGGATTAAATTTAATGTTATTTAATGCTTAATGGATGACTATATTGTTATTTTATTTACAAATTTACTTATTACTATTTTCATTTAACATTTTATTGAATATATAATTTGATCATGCGGTTAAGAAATTCATCACTATTTTCTAATAAGGGCTTGCTACTAATAGCTAAAGTTTATCTGAATCCAAAAATAGCAGCGCATGGCTACATGTGTTAACAATTTAATATTCATTATAAAATCATAACTCAATAAGGTTAAAAGAGTCATTTTCAATCATTTTTATATTTTAATGAATGTTCTTTTCCACTATTCCCATTGTTGAGACTACCGAACATAATTGGAATAGAGGAGAAGAGTGGTCAATTCTCAATTCCACAATTCCTCTATTCTCATCTATTCTCATGCTATTCCATACTTTGCCGAACAGGCCCATGGCGTTAACCACACATCAGGAAAATAAAAAAGCACATAAAGTAAATACTCCTATTACAATATCTTATCCCTTCTATGATCTACCATATCTGCCTTTTAAACACTCTTGACTTTTTGGATTATGACCTTGGTAGCATCTACCAAGTTTTCAACAAAAAAAAAAAAAAAAAAAACTTTTGCGATTATGCCTCTAAATTTCTAGATTGCCTTTAGTGCTTCTAGTTTGGGTTGAGCATATTGGACCCCACCATGTTATTTTTTGAAAATAAGGCTCAATGCCCGTTTCATATAGAAACCATTAAAGTTACAAAAGGTTCATACAAAAGAAAAGAAAAAAATATTTCATCACACCACACCATCAGATATGTGCACACAGGCACCAAAAACAAAGCATAATAGCTAAGTAAGAATAATAATTCATCCAAATTTTTAACACCCTATATATGGATATCATCCTGGTCTCGTAATCTGTCTACCAGCACACATGCTTCATGAATC
Organism: Carex arenaria; assembly: GCA_964058825.1. Lineage (NCBI taxonomy): Eukaryota > Viridiplantae > Streptophyta > Magnoliopsida > Poales > Cyperaceae > Carex > Carex arenaria. The sequence continues at coordinate 16,600 of CAXKVW010000397.1, read as the reverse complement.
AATCTTGCGTCTACCAATTTTGCCCCTCAATTGTGACACAGTCAAGATTTCACCCTCCGTCCACCACTCCTTCTTGGACGCATATTACCACCTCGAAGAGTTTTTTTACCTTAATCTCACTATTGCTTCAATATCATTAAGCAATTTTTGCCTTATAGCTTCCACATCCCAACCCACTTTCTTTTCTGCACTAGCTGAACCTTCCTTAGGACTGAGAGACACCCCCTTTCAATTTCAGTTTCATGCGTGAGATTTTCTTTCTTAGAATCCTTCTGCCTTGCGGCTTCAATGTCCATTTTGATTTGTTGCATATCAACCAGCTGTACCTTTACTGGTTCAACCCTTCAAACCCCTTATCATTTTCATTAACCTCAATATCTGAATTTTTCATCAGAGATGACACATTTTCTTGTGTTGTTTCAGAAATCTCTATATCATCCCTTTTGGGCTTATTTTTTTGAATTTGAGCATTGATACCTGCCATGGCCAGCTCCATTTCAAATCGTTTCTTTTCCATCAACTCCATTTCGTGTTTGAATTCTGCTAACTCCATCTCCATCTTTTTAATTGAAACCATAGTCAATACCTCATCCTCAATGGTTATGAAGGATGAAGTGGAGGCTCTGGCAACGTATCAGTAGGAACTTCTAAGAGCAGTGGAAAGCTCGAAAGAGGTGTTCGCACAACACTGAGAGGATCGGTGACCATGGCAATTGCAAATAAAGCACAGCGTCGCGTTGCAACACTGTGCCGCAAAGTGTCCTCGATCACCGCACTTGAAACACATAGGATCAGATGGAGACGATGCTCTTTTGAGTTCAGCAAGCTTTACTTGAACGATCTCTGCATGACTAGGCTGTCCTGTGGCAGCGTTTAGTTTGCACCAGTAGGGTTTTGTGGCATGCCGAATTAGAGCCGTGGGCCTATGGGGCGTTGCCATTGCTGAATACAAAGCTCGCGATAAGGCTTTGATACATTCCTCCACAACAGCTCCCTTGTGTACCTTGTGCAACTCGTGGATTGACACCATTATTGTCGAGATTGCTTCAGATAATGCCCGTAAAGGTAATTCGAGATCAGCGATCAGGTTGAATCTAGGAGCTGCCATCGTCCTCCTCAAACCCTCTTTCCTTTTTCAATTTCACGTCTCTGAACTTGTACGAGCAAATTGGTGGTAGAGAGAACCGGGCTGAGATCAGAATCAAGAGAGAGGAATGGATTTCCCTGTCGATCTACAAGAGAGATTCGAATTTTTTGAGATTTTTTTGAGGATTTTCGGAATCGCCTAGGGACGCGAGACTCCCCAATCACTCCCTCTCTCCTCCAAATGTCCAATAAATCACCCCACCATGTTATGCCTGGTGCAGTCTTGTATACTCCTCCTTAACTTTGTATTTGCCTTTCTTTCCCACCATCCAAATCAACCTGTCCCAGGCGATATGCACTGGTACCAGTTTGGATAGTTATACCGCAAGTGTGAGCACCTAGAAGATCGCATATGAGGGTCTACTTCCACTGACCCGTACTATGATCAACTAAATTCGCAACCTTCATCATATTATTTTGTACCATCCCTTCATTATGCTCCTCCCATCCCCGGTATCACGGCTGCCCCATTATTTGAACTGTTGCCCCATCTCTTATTTGCCACATAGCATTTTCTATAACCCCCCGTTTGAATTCCTATAGTGCCTTCCAAAGAGCGCTTGTGTTTCTACTTGTGTTTGCCCGCCATAGTGATTTATCCAGGTAGTATTTTGCTTTTAGGATGGTGACCCGTATTCTTTCCTGTTCCGACCCCAGTTGCCATACTAGCTTTTATAACAGTGCTCTATTAAAAGTTGATGCTCCTTGCACCCAATCCCTCTTCCTCTACCCCCATTGTTATCTTATTCCAGGCCACCATAGCCAGGTATCTATCTTTTCCAAATTTTCCCCAAAAAAAGCGTCTCATAGCTCCATTCAAACTATCAATGGTTTTATTTGTCAATTTTTCAATCGACGTATAATAAACCGGGAGCGAAGTTAAAACTGACCTGATGAGCACCATACGACTAGCATGCGACAGTGGGTTGACCTTCCACCCCGCAAGTTTCTCCTCAAATTTCTGGAGCAACAATTCGCCTGTTTGCCTTTGTTGCGTTCTCCCCTGCATTAGTACGACTCCCAGGTATCTCTCTCTGTTTGTTGCCATTTTTGCCTTGAGAACATTTAGAATTCCGTGCCTCCTCTGTTCTCTTTATTTTTTACTGAACCATATTGTCGACTTCTCCGGGTTAACCTCCAAACCCGAGTAGTTAGCAAACTCCTTAAAAATTTGTATAAATGCCCTTGCCTCCTCCTCTGTTGCCCATCCCATTACTACTAAATCATCGGCATAAATACTGTGTGTCAACACCGGAGCTGCAGTAGCCAATCAGATTCCTTTAATATTGTTGCTTAATACCTCCATTTGAATTTTTTTCGTGAGAAATTCCATTGCCAATATAAACAAGTATGGTGACAGTGGACATCCCTGTCGCAGTCTCCTTCTTGGCTTAATGAAACCATCCCCGTGCCCATTGATAAGTATCGTTACCTTGCCACTTTCCATGCAAGCCCGGATTAGTTGGATCATTGGTGCTAGTATGTCTACCACCCTTAGCGCCTCCCACACAAACGACCATCTCACGGTGTCAAATGCCTTTGACACATCTGCCTTTAGCAGCAATGCTTCTTCCTTATATTGAGGACATCCAAAGGAATGTAAAATTTCCCTAACCAATATCATGTTGTCGGATAAGCTCCTCCTTTTTATAAATTTCGTTTGGAAATTATAAACCAAGTGGGACATATGTATTTGCAACCTTGTCGTTAGAATTTTCATTAGAAGCCGATACATAATGTTCCCCAATGTTATTGGTCTAAAATCTTTCGGCGAGCTCGCTTCTTCTTTCTTCGGGATAAACACGATATGGCTAGCCATCCACCCAACTGGAGTTGATCTTGTTATGAAAACTTCTCTTAGCTGTGCCACAGTTGAAATTAGGCTGTCACCCCGTTCAGTCCAGGGGATTTATCCGGTCCCATCCTAAAGAGCACTTCCTTGACAGTACTACGTGCTTAGCACCGCTGTCACGCCCGATCGCTAATCAACACAACACATTGTTGGACTGCGGATTTTGGTCTTTTGATCTTCTGTACGCTCGGCACCTCATAATTTTGTGTTAAACCTAGAAAATTAGTTATTTCTTGTCCGCTACACACATTATTGCAATAATTTCAATTCAGCTACCGTTTGTTTTTTTTTTGCATGGAGGGCCCTTGTAATTTCAACAACGGTACAATTTTCTAAAAAAAAAATAAACGGTAGAATTTTTTTGTAAATTATCGCTGTTTTCATAAAAATGCTAGACTCCGGTATTTTTTCTGCATCATTCGTACAATCATTAGGAACAAAAAACTATTACATGGAATATATATATATATTTATTGCCCGTCTCCGTGTATTTTTATTTTTTAATTTCTTTGGTTTAGTCCCCTCGAATGTGAGAAATTTTTATATTTAGTTCAAACTAATTTGTCTGCAGTACTATTTTTTCTTAGAAAACTTTTAGATATGCTAAAAAATATGTCTCAAATCTTCTCATGTTTCCCTCGGGAGTCGCTCTCAAGTTTTCAAAAAAAAAAAAGTTTTCTCATGTTTAAAGTAAATGACATTATATTGGACGGCCAATTATGAGAAATCAATTTTCTTTCTGACGTTACGTAACTATTTTTTTTTACTATTATAGTCAATCATGTTTCATTTCAAATTATACGTATGCAACTTTTTACTGACTATCAGATTGTTGAATAAAAAATTTCTCTATCAAAATAAGAGAGGTAGGATTTGAAAAGCGGAGACCTCCACCTCTACTTTTAAAAAAAAACTTTGTAGGATTCCATAAAAGAATTCTATTTCATCACTTTCGGTTTACAAAGTGTTATTAACTTATTCAATAATTTTTTTTGTAGAAATATTTGTTGCACATCTTTATTGAAAAAGTTTACCTATTGTATGATAAATAAAATTTTAGAATCCTTGATGCTCGTATGAATGTGAAGCTAAGCTAATTGAGGGATGTGAAGGTAAGTGTTAACAGGGACAGACTCATATGTATCGAATGGTGTCAATCAACTCTCGTTTATTTTTAATTTTTTTAGATTTATATATAATTTTCTATATAGTTCAGAGTAAAATATTATGAGTACTTTAAAATTGACTCTCATTTAGCATGATTTTTTTTACATTACCAACTTTCAATTTGTATCTGACTTTCATAGCTTGAAAGTCTGACTTTGCCCCTGAGTGTTAGGCTTGATCATCATAAACAACTAAAATGAACTCGTACATAAGAATTATTTTCTTTTATTTTTTATATTTATTTTGAAGTAATGGAAAACACAGTACATAAGACTTTGTATTTCTAAAGTCAAAAACGTATAATTGCTATAATTATTTTATTTTATTTTTTATATTTATTTTGAAGTAATTAATGGAAAATTACAGTATACAAGACTTTGTATTTCTAAAGTCAAAACGTATAATTGCTAGATATCAATAATAAATACGTATGAAAATAAGATGCAACGGTTTATCTTTATAAATTTTATCGTAATAAGATAAATTGATGTTTATTTTTTTTTATTTTTTAAATGAGTGGTGGGGTCAAGTCGCACATCACTCTTTATTATTTCAACATTTTTATATTTTTTTATATAAAAAATATACGTTTCATTAAACTAAAAATTAATTATTTTTCTTGATATTTTTTTATATTGATCGGATGATTGCGTACAAGTACAATATGCATGCATTTTGTCTTTTTGTTATTGATTAAACTATTATAAAAATAAAGACTATGTATGAAGTGTCATTCATACTAAACATTCAATCGCATCTATAAATCGTCGTATTTTAAGATGTAGTTATCTAAGATTCTATATTTTTTGCTAAAAATATTAAGCAATAGTTATTGACATTTTTCTATTTAAGTATGGTAATATTAAAATAAAGATGCGTACATATTTAATATCTTATCGTCATAAATTATAACGCTTTTAAAAAGGAAAATTGGTTATTTGTCACTTCAAAATTTTCAGATCTGGAAAATACCACTGCAAAACTATAAATTTGGAAAATGCCACTGTAAACTTAATTAATTCTTAAATTTGCCACAAATATACAATTTGTATACTTGTTTATTATAAATTAACTGAAAAATACAGTTTTGAGATACGTATTTCTATATTTTTCTATATACCCTTCAGACTCCTCATTATACGTATCTCAAAATTGTATTTTTCAATTAATTTATAATAAAAAATATAAAAATTATATATTTGTGACAAATTTAAGAATTAACTAAGTTTAGAATGATATTTTTTAAATTTATAATTTTGTGATGGTATTTTTCAAATTTGAAAATTTTGAAATGACAAATAACCAATTTTCCCTTTTAAAAAACTCCATTTAGTAAAAAATACGAGCAGAAAAGAGCTAATTACACATCAGCAGTCTCGGGATCTAGTCATACAAACTGTACACGAGATTAAAATGCAAAGCAATAAAAATAAAATTAAAAATAATAAAAGGCTGAGGCAGAGGCAGCAAAAAATTGGACGATGGATTGTGGATAAAAATTGGGGGCGGGCAAGTTGGATTTGTTGTTTTGCGTTGGTGCTCGGAAATTCGAGAGAGAATTACTGGTTTATTCCATCCAAATCCAATGGACAGCTGAACACGTATCCTCTGCATTAACTCAAAGGGAATCTTTTGAGTTAATATATTCTAGCCGTCTGATTTTAAACGGAGTCAATCAGACCATCTGATTTTAACACAGGGGACTTTAATATTAGTGTGGATCTAGTCTGCACGGATATTAAAGTATATCGGATGGTTGATATTCATTAATTCAAAAGATTCTCTTTTGAGTTAATGCAGAGGATACGCGTTCATGGACAGCTTAGAAGTGAAAAAGCATATGCTGGAAAGTTATTCCAATTCCAATGCTATGCTGGGAATATACGATTCCATCCAAACACGGAAACACCTCAACTTAACCTCAACCTTAAGCCTCAGCTTACTTTGTTAAATTGAGATTCCAGCACCACCATCCCACCCTTCCTCTGACTCTCTCTCCCTTGAGTTTAGTTTTAGTTTTCCTTCAAATTAATCGATCGATCAAAACATATCACACCAGTAATACCAAAATATCAAAACTATTAATCATACCAGAGACAGAGAGAGAACAGAGAGAGAGAGAGAGAGTCTTTCCTCTCCCTCCCGAGGTCCCCCCGGTTCCCTTCCCACGCAAAAGAAAGACAATTTGTTAGAGAGATTATAAAACAAACGATCTCTCGTTGCGTTGGGTTCTGACCCGGCGGCCTGTCTCTCCCCCAGCAGCCCCCACTGCCAGCCCCTTCATCTTGTTCTTATATTATTATTATTACATTTAATTTATATTAATTTATCCTTACCTGTCTGCCTGCGTGCCTTCCTGCTTGCCTGCCTTTCGATCGGTCGATTGATTCCCCCACGAAGAAAACAGCATAATTCGTACCTATTGATTTGATTCGATTCGATCGCGAGGAAGGAAGGAATAGGAAAGATGACGATGGAGGATGCGAATGACATGGAGGCGCCTCCGCTGCTGCACCACGACTCCGCCGCTGACTGGGCTGCCGTCCCCCGCCGCATTGCGCTCTTCGTTGAGCCTTCCCCCTTCGCGTTCGTTCTCTTCTCTACCTCTCTCTCTCTCAACATTTCCCTTTCATTTTGTTTTATAAGTAATTTAATAAATCCATTATTTCTTGTTCGCTTAAGTTTCTATCGCCCAGTCAACGCTAGATTTCAGCTTTCAGATCAAGAAACACAATAAACCATTTCTTTCTAATTATCCTTTCCTTTCACATTGAATGCATTACTCGTTCAATCTCTGTCCATCCTTACTCCTTGCACAAATCAATTCAGTCACTTCTATGCTTCAGATTTGTCAGTTCACTTTACTCAACCCTGATTCTAAACTACGTGTTGTGTTTTTGCAGATACATCTCTGGGTACAAGAACCGCTTTCAGAATTTCATCAAGCATCTGCGTGAAATGGGGGACGAGGTACATCAGCTTGCTTCCCTTTTCTCCTGTTGATATGATGCGATGCGATGCAAGAATGATCAATTGGAGAATCTCAATTTCAATTTTAGTAGATTGATCCATTGACTGATTGTTATCATTTACTTTACCATCTTACCCTGTCAGGTCCTTGTAGTGACGACCCACGAGGGAGTACCCAAGGATTTCTTCGGAGCCAAAGTCATTGGTTCTTGGAGGTAAGCCAATCAATTTGAATTCCCCCTTATCATAACAAAAATATGTTTTTCTTTTCGCTCATGAATATTATTCATTTCCTTCTGACTTCTCTTTACCACTGTGATTGGCCAAATTAAATTGCACGATGATGTTTAACATTTATGCTATGCTCACTGATGGACAGTGCTGCTTCTTTTTTAATTCAGTTTTCCATGCCCAATGTACCAAAACGTTCCGCTCTCATTGGCTCTCAGCCCAAGAATCTTTCAAGAGGTTGCCAAGTTTAAGCCTGACATTATCCATGCCACCTCGCCAGGCATTATGGTACTTACCGTCCTAACAGATCTTACTACACACTCTTTCTCAGTTTTTGCCTTTTAAACACACATATATATATTTTTTTAGATATTTGGTGCTCTTGCAATTGCTAAAATGCTTTCTCTTCCTATGGTGATGTCCTATCACACTCACCTTCCAGCGTAAGTTACTAATCCAACTGCCTGGGCTTTCATTTTTTTAATCCATTCCTGTGCATATAGCTTCATCTCTGGTATAGCTAACAGAACTTTAACAGCATCATTCCACAATACTTGCTTTCCTTGATACTGACACACTTGAAAATGCCTCTGACATTTTCCCTCTGCAAAAAAGAATTGCAGTCTAGATAAATTTAACATTCTAGTATTATATATCATAAATGCACTAAATGATTATTGGTTTATATTTATTCCATTGGTTTATCATTTTTTATGCACAATAAAACAAAATGGAAGTCAGTATGGAGTGGTTTATCTGATCTCTGACCAATATTGTATCAAACCAGAATTAATCCATACCGGTGATCCTTTTTTGTTAATTGCTACATCTTTTGCTGAGGTTTATTGAATCCTTTCACATGTTTGTCGGGCAGATATATTCCGAGATACACCTTCAATTGGTTAGTGGAGCCTATGTGGCAGCTTATTGGTACTTATCTCTTGTTTTTACCTCCTATTTTTTAGCTCACTACCGCTCAATATCCAAGACTGTTACTAATCTTTATCATTTTCTTGCTCATATTAAAGGGTTTCTCCATAGGTCAGCCGATCTTACACTGGTGCCATCTGTTGCCATTGCGAAGGATTTTGAAACAGCCAAAGTTTTATCATGTATGTGGACTACTTTAAGTCTTATATGATTATTTATTCTAACCTCTTCTTTTTACTATAATAATTATGTTTTTATTTTGAACTTATTGTACCTTTTGCATTTCCAGCTAGCAGAATAAGGCTGTGGAACAAGGGTGTTGACTCTGACAGCTTTCATCCCCAATTCCGTAGCCATGAGATGCGTGTCAAGCTAACGTAAATTGTCCTTGGCTATCTCTCTCTCTCTATATATATCAGTACAGCCAATAAATATGTTGGTGTTTCAGTTGTGATTGTTGTGTATCAACTTTTTATTATATTTTTAGTGAGGGTGAGCCGGAAAAGCCATTGGTGATTCATGTGGGTCGCATTGGTCTCGAGAAGAATTTGGATTTTCTCAAGAGGTGGTTATTTGCTTTTTTGTTCTAAGAAATTGTCGTGGATCTTGCAATTTGGGACTTTGTGATGATATCCAAAATTAAGAATTGAGGCATCTTTAAGCTGTTTTAATGATTGATTAAATTACTCAGGGTCATGGACAGGCTGCCAGGAGTTAGAATCGCTTTCGTTGGAGATGGACCCTACAGGTATGTTATTCCACATGCATGCTTTGAGAATTTGTCTGTTAAAAGGGGATCTTAATTAAGAAATATTTAAATTAAGGTGGCCTAGAAAGGCTGCATGCATGTGAAGATAGAGAAAGAGAGGAACTGATGTATGAGTTTTTTTTTGTGTGTGTGCGTGTGCGCGGTGGGAGCAGACAAGAGCTGGAGAAGCTGTTCAAGGGAATGCCGGCCGTGTTCACAGGGATGTTGTCAGGAGAGGAGTTGTCGCGGGCATACGCGAGCGCAGATGTGTTCGTGATGCCATCAGAGTCAGAGACACTGGGGCAGGTGGTGTTGGAGTCGATGTCGTCAGCAGTACCGGTGGTGGCAGCGCGGGCGGGGGGCATCCCAGACATCATCCCGGCTGATGAGGAGGGCAGGACGGGCTTCCTTTTCTCTCCAGGGGACCTGGACGACTGCCTGGCCAAGGTCAAGCGTCTCCTTTCTGAGCTTGACCTCCGGCAGGCTATGGGCCACGCTGCCAGGGAGGACACTGAGAAGTATGACTGGAGAGCTGCCTCCAAGAAGATCCGCAACGAACACTACAGCACTGCTGTCTCCTACTGGAGGCGCAGCAGGGGGCCCTCAGCCACTAGGTCTTAGCTCTCTCTCTCTCCTCTCCACGCTTGTTCTTTCTGCTGCCCTGCGTTATTTTCTAGTCTAGGGTTTGCGAATGGCAAAGGAAAAAAAGAACAGAAACCATATAAATATATCCATCCTCTGTAGTTTGGATGTGTGAGAGTGTTTTGATGACCTGGCTTCGTGCGCATGCATATATTCTCCATAAAGTTTGCACGGGCTTTTGGCTGTTTTTTCTCTTACATTGCTGTACATTAGGGATAGTAGTGTCAGAAAGTTTATTAGGTATTAATGGCGCAGTGTAAGCTTAATTATTGCAATGGCACAACTATTTGCTTTTCTGTTTTCCTGATGAAATAATCCTTCATGTGTGTTGCCTCTCCAAGCATTCTTTCTGTTGTGTGCTTAGTTTTTACGATGAAGTTTCCTATGTGCTTTTAGTTTTACTTGGATGAAGTGAATGAAGTTGTTATTGTAATTTCTTTTGCCTTTTATTTCTCAGGACTTTAACAGCTTGTAGACAACAAAATCGTTCAAAGATTCTAGGTTATGAAATTTAGTGCCCTCCTATTGATGGAAAGACCCATTTGAAGTTTATAACGTTAAGCTTGTTGTTTTACTTTTGGGGGCGTTTTTTTTTTTTACCTCATTGTCGGACTGTTGATTTGATTTGGTTAAATAGTAGGACATCGGTCTTGTTTTTAAATGATTAGCTCAAGAACCGCCTGCTTTCATTATGAATGAAAGTAAAGCAATGCTATGTCGAAACACTAACACTGATCGGAATAACAATTATAGAAAATAGAATTCAATTCAGTAGAAAAGAAACGATTAGAATAGATTTGGAATTGAATTTTACAAATCGGAAGAAGTAAAGTAGACAGAAGAATTCAATATTTGATGGTAAAAGAAAACCTCCAAAATTCATTTAATTACAACACATCCCATTATCAAGTAAAATGGGCTGCCTTTTAGACGAAGGGGAGAAACAAAACGAGAAGTTTAAAACCAAGCTAAAGGAAGACGAAAGCTAAAGGAAGACGAAAACAAAGACGAAAGTCAAGCTGAAAAACACAGCTATTTGGCGATTGGGCCACACTCTGTCTCAGCTTCTGCTGCAACTTCTCTCATTCTTGAAAGGGCAACAATGTAATTTCATTGCGACGGAATCAATTCTTACCGGAAAATTTTACAAAGTGTCATTCTCTTTCAAAACATAGAACAAAATATTCTCCTTCCAAAATTCTTAACAAAATGCCCTTGTGGACCCTACTTGTTCCCTCTATTTTTCTCCCTCTCACTCCTTCTAATTTACTCTCATTTGTTCTTTGCTTAAGTAAAATATACAATTGTGATCTCTTATCTATATTTTGATTAATCTTTATTTTTTATGTATATAAATTGTTTAGAAAAAAAAAATTTAAGTGTGAAATTGTATTTGCTAAAATTAGAAAGTATAATATTAGTGTATATATATAATATTTTCAACATATTGTTCTTTTTGAAAAATTATTATAAGAAATGGTATTAACTTATTCTATAAACTATTTTTAACTAACATATAATAATTTTAATTTATTTACTACATCATATGTTAAGAACAATTTAGTGAGGTATTTATGCTTCAATAAAAAATATTATAATTATGTATAACATATCTTAAGAAATTAAGAAATAAATAATGTCATCAGTTTTGAATCAGTTACAATGCAAGTAATACGACTCACCATTGAATATATTATGGTGAAAAATTAAAAATTAAATTTTGTTGAATCTGGTAATTAATCGGACCATATATATATGTACTTCGATGGTGTAAAAAATATATCCCAAGTCATCTCAATCACTCATTGCTACAGTATTCGAACTCAATATTTCTTGCACTAGTTATTTATTTCTTAATTTATTAAGATTATATCAAATATATAATATTTTTATTGAAGTATAAGTATGTCACTAAATTGTTCTTAATGTGATAAAATTTATTATTGTTGTGAAAACTAAGAATATAAAATTTATATAGAATAAACTATATAAAATGAGTATGTTAAAAATATTTATTTGTTAGATTTTTTTTACGAAATAAGTTAATACCATATCTTATAATATAATATTTCTTAAAGACCATATGTTGGAAATATTCTACATTTATGTTAATATTATAATTCTGGTTCAAATAAATAAAAATTTGACACTTTAATTTTTTTTATTGTAAATCATTTATACACACAAAAATTAAAAAAATATTCAAAATGAGAATGAAATCACAATTATATATTTTACATAAGCAAAAAATAAATGAGAGTAAATAAAAATGAGTGAGAGAGATGAAAAGAGAGGAAACAAGTGAGGTCCACAAGAGCATTTTGTTAAAAATTTTAGAAAAAAAATATTTTGTTTTATATTTTAAAAAAAAAATGACAATTTATAAAATTTTCCATTCTTACCAAATACCTTCTAGTTTGCCGTGATTACACGGGAGAAAATATCCCCTCTCAAATCCAACCAAATCTAATTCTCTCTCTTCGAGACTTCCGTTCCGATCAGGCGACGAGTGTGAAAGCAAGCAAATTACGCAACGATCACCACCAATCCATGACAATTGACAACACACACAAAGTAAACATATCTTCTAAAAGGAGGAAAAAGAAAAAGAAAAGTAAAAGGACTAGCTCTGTCTACACATCTAGTAGTAAAATCCATAATTCATGAAAGCAATAACCAGTTCATGTAGGATTGTGGTTAACCGGTCAGGTAGCCGATCGATATCTCAGTCACTAATATGAGGCTTGCCACAACAAAGAATGCAAAAGATGTTTGTCTTAACTTTACCACGCTTCATTGTGTTGTAGACGGTCTGTAAATATATTTGAAAGCTGAAAGCGTTAGATTTTGTAGTAGAAGAGAGAAAACAAACAAGGAAATGAGATGGATGGAATGGTTGTGTTCAAATGCATGCCTCTTTTTATAGCTGAAGTATGAAAAATTGATGGTAAGTGTGAAATGCTTGGTTATTAATTTCTAATTACATGGCAGGAAGATGTCTAAGAGGGAACACACAACTGTATTTTCAAGTCTTGCTTCAGTCAATTGAAGCAGTAGTCATATATTCCAATGGAACATATATTACAGGAAAAACACCATAGTATATCAAGACAACCACAAATCTTCATTGTGGGAATTCATTAATTTGCTTTGTGTTCTTTTGCTGTGTTAATTATGTTGCTTCAATTTGAGTAGAACAAATGTGTACATTCCCCTCCAAGGTGATTAGGTGAACACCGTCCAACTAAAGGCCTAAAGTTCCCAATGAACCTCCCCATAAACTTCCAACTAGAGCTCAAAACAGAGCAATTCTAAGAAGTTCCACATAAACTCTCAACCATATATTAACTAGACATGCTGCTGGTAAATAAATAAATACTTCATTGGTTAGCTTCCTTGAAAGGATTTGGAAATTAAGTCTCATATCATACAAAATTTTCCAACTTGGGCTATATAAATATATAGCATCCCACTTCAGAATTGAGACATCACCAATCAAGAAAAATTGGTACAATCTTGTTCATTTATAGATAGTCATAATACTTGAGCTGAAAGAAAACATGGAGAGAGGTTTTGTTCCATATACTTCCAAATGATAACTTTTCATTCCATATACTTCCAAATGTTGCGTGCCGTTTTTTCAGAAGTGAAAAAATCATTCAAATTATATTGTTCAGATCGTAATTACCTGTTCGGCAAGTTTCCTATTCCTTATTTCTTAATTTTATTTCATTCTTCTGAACTCTTTTTTCGTTATGATTAAAGCAGCTCTTTTAACCAAATCTTAATCCGCTTAACTAAACAATTTATTAGTTCTATGGAATATCAGTTTTTAGGCAGAGAGAATAATAGAAAGTTATTCTCAAATTAAAACACAGATGTAAGAAAGATACACAAGGGGATTTATTTTATTTTGTGGAGAAGGAAAGGAAACTCTTTTTGACAAAAACACCGCAAATGCTAATGATGAAAATCACAAATAAATTTCTAATTGATATCGAATTACATGCTGTTATTAAGATAGTTGACCAAGGTCTCCCTCCCTCTCTCTCTCATCGACTCTTCGTATTATAATTGATTATAATTGAGTACTTAAATAAATAAAATAAAAATAATCGATGATTGATATAATAAATTAATAAAAGATTTTTTTTTTTGGTATTGAGTGTTGTTTTGTATTTGCTTTAAAAAAAGAGTGTTGTTTTGTATTTGTACACCGGTCCAACTACTTGTACTCTCTGAGTCTTGACAATGACAACCCTTTTCTCTCATAAGAAATCACTCCCAATTTTTTTAATTAGAAATTTAATAAATATTTTTTAAATAACTGGAAAGAGGACTAATATTTTTTAATAATATCAGGTAATGTTTTGTTAGATTGAAAATATGATTTCTTTGGATTAGGCTATTTGGAATAGCTCATTCAGTATTTGATTGGATTATAATAGTTAGAAAATTTAGAATAATGAATATAATATTTTTGTCTTATTAGAATAGATTATTCTTAAGAATTTTGAGATTTAATTATTCTAATAAGACAGACAATAATATTCTAGCTATTTTTGTTTTGCAACAAAACACATCCTCATACAACAAATTAGAGAGGATAAAAAACTTTCAAACCTCTATGAAAGAAAATGAGAAGAGAGCTCGAAGAAAAGGAAAAAAAAAATAAAGAAAGAAAGAAGAGTTACAATATATATTGCGGAGGATAAAAAAATCATATCAGTTCCAAAATTTCTTAACAAAGAAGCGAAGAACAGCTGAACAGGTATGATTCTTTCTACCTCATCTAAATTTTTTGTAATCTTTTCTATTAATTAAAAAATATTTATTACTTTCTAAAATAAAAAGTTCTGCTTGTATCGCCATCTTTTCTGTTATTTCTTTTCTTTTGTTGCAGCATATGAGTTAAATAATAAATTAATACAGTTTTGTTCGCCTCGATCGTGTCTAACGGAGACGGGGATCGAGAGAAAAAAGGGTAAAAGGGAAGGGAGGGGATCAAGGCAAAGAAAAAACAGAAGAGAAGAGGAGAGGAGAGGAGAGAAGAGATGTCAGACGCGCTGATCAACGGCCTGGCTGGCGCCGGCGGCGGGATCATCGCTCAGCTCCTGACCTACCCCCTGCAAACCGTACGTAATTACTCCCTTTCTCCCTTCTTTCCCTCTTTCTCATCTCTCTCCAGCCTTTTACTAATTAAAAAAGAAGAAGAGTTAAATGTGAAACAAATCAATTGAGTAGGTAGGTAAGTTAGGTTGATCCTACACGACACGGCACTACAGAAACCTCCTCGATCATCATCTCTTCTTCTTCTTTTCAGGTGAACACACGTCAGCAGACGGAGCGCGATCCCTCCAAGTGCACTCGCACCGATGGCACTCTTCGCCAGATGTACCTGGTACGGTGTCCGTCTTTTCTCTTCCTCCTTCCTTAACTTTCTAATTAATATTTAATTAATTTGTTAGATTGATTGATCAATTGATCGGCTTACTTTTACTATAGCATTAGCAATTATCAATACTTGTAAACCTTTCCTAAGTAAACCAAACCAAAACAAAACAACAGGTTGTGAAGAATGAGGGATGGGAGGGCCTCTACGGTGGCCTCACGCCTTCTCTTGTTGGCACCGCCACTTCCCAGGTATGCTTTTTTACCCTCATTCGCGCTCCTCTCCTTTTTTTTGTGTTAATTATTTTCAAATCAAATTTGTTAAAATCACATGCCATTTGGTCTTTTCTTGGATGCATGCAGGGTGTATATTATTATTTCTACCAGATATTTAGGGACCAAGCAGAATCAGCAGCGCTCACCCGTTTCAAGAAAGGAACTGGCGATGGATCTGTTGGAATTCTCCAGTCTCTTCTTGTTGCTGCACTTGCCGGGTGATGCATTTTCTTTCTCCATTCTCTCTACCACACCATGCTTGTTTTCCATGGTCAACAAATATCTTTCTCAAGTCAATCCTACATGACCAAAACCCCAATTAATTCATGTTTTAGGTAGATGTTCTGCGTTTGCGATGTTCTACGATGCTTATACTCTCTTGTTAATTCTCCTATGTTTGCAGATGTGTAAATGTTCTTCTAACTAATCCAATCTGGGTTGTTGTCGCTCGGATGCAGGTACAATTAATTATTCCTAGAGGGGAAAGTCAAAAAGTGTAATAATACAAAATCAAAATGCTTTACTAATCTGATGCTTGGATGATGATGCCTCTTAGACTCGTAAAAAGACAAGGAAAGAAACGACAGCTGTTGATGGTTTGTCTGCTGTTCTGCATCCAGTTCCACAACCTGCACTTGTTGAAAATTCTCCTTACAAAACCAGCCAAGTGGTATGTAGTATGTACAGCACCCTAAAATATACAATATATGACTTGTAGTTCCTTCTAAAGCGTAGAAGATCATGTTTGAATAATACCATTGTATGACATTGTAAGTCTCTCATGCTATGGCTGGGACTGGGATGGGGATCGAGTTCTGTGGTCTGTATTTATTCATAGGCGTCTGTGAAGCTGGTTTTCCTAAATAAAATTTTACTTTTAATCTCATGTACTATTGTTGGTTCTTGCATTTTTATGTTACATGAATCTAGTATTTTGAGTAGGTATTTCATAGGACAGTCAATCGATGCCATAGTTTCTGCTTAGAGGAGTCAATATTGATGCACTTTGCATTGTAGTAGTTGGCTTCTGCTCTATGTGCTGATGTTAATACTTTATTGAGTGCTGCAGGTACATGAACTTTACAATGAAGCAGGTTTTTTGGGTTTTTGGAAGGGCGTAGTGCCTACACTTATTATGGTAAGTTATCTCAGTTTCTTATTTCTTGTGTGGACTTTTCCCTGGCTATATTTTATCCTTTGTTTTATTTATAGTCGGTCATCTCTTATGTAGGTAAGTAACCCTGCAA